>WNNJ02001030.1:0-19783 GCA_012934845.2 Pomphorhynchus laevis | reverse complement strand
TACTTACAGCCGCAACGGTGATGATTGTTAAACGGATGAAGAATTTACTTTAAATAATCAATAGATATTTATTGTTTTGATTGTAATTTCACTTTTTTAATTAGACTTTTTGTTTTGTCAGAAATATTCGTTTTTACGATATTTTACTTGAATTAAAATTTTCAAGCGTACCTTTCAGAAAATTCCAGTGTTTGCGCTGATTCTGAAATAGGCAGAATTTCAACAGCGTCATCATCCAATCTACCTATACAGATCAAAATGTTAAACGTCTAAAGTTGTTATTAGTTTCTACAGTAAGTTGTCATCTGATTTAGATTATTATCGAGAAGAAATTGTGATTCCATTACATCAGCTCTTATCCAGCGATATACTAACATTTTCAATCGGTTATTAAAGCTAAACATGTTTAAATTGAAATAACAAATTTATTCAATTAATTTTTGCTTATTTCAGTATACAAATAATACAAACGATTATAATTTTTCATTAACTAATTATATTATTCAATAATTATTAATAATTACTGAATAATTATAATCATTCAATATAATGATTATTCCATCTAATAATATTCAATATTTATATTCATCCATAATTATATGTGATAATTATTAACTTATAATATTATATAAGTTGTAATATTATATAGATATTATACTTATATAATTATTAACTGATAATTATTAACTTATAAAAAATAAAAGCCTTGCCTGTAAAATATATTATTTCAGCTCCTTATATTTATTTACTAAAAGTAAATGAATTTTAAAATACATTTTATAAATCACATTTATATACGAACATTATCTAGTAACAACAAATAAATTACAACATCTATTACTGTAAACACATAAAAACTTACATTAAAACCATAATGTAGTCACAATAAAGAAATAAGAGTATTAAGGATTCATACCAGTATATTTTACCATCCATCAAACACTTAAAAGCGCGAATTTAAGATATCAAATTAAATTAATACAAAATATAAAAAACGTTTAAAATATTATTGAAAGGAAACAATAAAAATTAAATCAAAATATTACACAGCTCATTATAATTAAAAATAATTAAAAATTTATAATTTTATAATTACCCAGCCTTTTATAATTATAAATGTTTTATTGGTTTATAATATATCTCTTGGTTCTAACATTATTGTCTAATATTTAAGAATTGAATTTTTACCTAAATGAATTAGTATTTTATATTTATTTTTAATTTGATTTTTTGCTTAAATTAGATCTTGACCTGTTTTTTTTTACTTTTTATTATGTTAATTAAAAATATTTATCTTGTTTATTATTTAAACAAGATAAATAAATATTTATCTTGTTAATTTATTAATATTTAATAAATATTAAATATTTATCTTGTACGTCGGGAGTATATACCATATTCATTTTAGCGAGTGTTTCGGTAAAAACATTGGGCAAAAAAGTCAATTATTACACGCCTGTGTGATATAAGAAAGGCATTATTCCAAAGAGTCAAAATCTGCATCGGCTTATCATGTCTATATCACTGGCCAAGCTATCGACTTTGATAACGTGTAAACAATTGATCCGATTGGCTTTTAGGAGGTATATTGATGATATATTTATTATTTGGCCTGAATATAAAGAAACTGTTAAAACTTTAATAAGTGATTTGAATAGGACAGATCCGCTCAAATTTACGCGTAGAATTGGAGACAATTTCTTAGACGTTACTGTATAACGGAACAATAACTGAACAGATTCAGGGTCTTGTTTGGTGCAAGAAATTGCTTTGATCAATTTAAATTTCACAAAATATACTGTAAGGATACGCTTTTAATTTATACGCATTTTATTTTCTTTGGAGAAATCAGAGAAATTAAATAAAATATATAAAATATATAAAATAAAATATATATATATCTTTTAATTATTTTTCAAAATAATTAAAAGATAATTAAATACTTAAAAATTAATTTTAATTATTTTTAAAAAATTAAAAATAAATAATTTCACTCATATAAACAAATATTGCTTGAAATTTTCAGGATTAGACATTATAATAATAAAGAATATAATTTCAAAAAACCAGATTGTTCTGAAGAGTACAAGGATTATAGCAAAATATTAATTTAATTTAAAATTAATGACAAATTTTCATATTATAGCATATTTTAGATTTTTACATTGTGAAACGATTGTAGACTTTAATTTAATATGTAGATATTTATACTTTAATTCAATATGTAGAAAAAATCATATGTGAATTTTATTGATACATTATTAAAAAATATTGAAACTTGATCTGGAAGAAATAAAGCACATTTTTAAAAAACTTGATAACAATCGTATTAAGATCTTTATGTAAAAAGATCTTTATGTAAAAATATTTATTATATGTCTATTAATAAATGTATAGATAATATAAATATAGGTAGATTTTAAGAAATAATATGATCAGATTTAAGTAAATATATTCCTAAAATAAGGTATAAACTCCTACCACCATTAGGACGAAAAATTTGTAATTATAATAAATAATTGAAATCAATATGTAACGATAATATATGAAACATTATAGAAACAGAATGCAATTGCAAAATTCTTTGTTTTGATAATGGGTGGTAAAAGTAGCCCAATTATAGCTGACTTGTTTTTAAGCTTTATAGAATATGAATTTGTTCATAACTGTGTAAAAACTAAATCTAAACAATATAAATATATGAAATATATGTTTCGATACATTGATGATATATGTGTATTTAATTCTAATAATTTTTATTCAATTAGTGAGCACATTTATCCAGAAAGCCTTATTCTTAACAAAACCAATATTAATGATAAAGAAGGTGTATATCTAGATATGAACATTAAATTAACATTAACTAAAACTACTATTAATTTATATCGTAAAGATGACATATTTAAATTTACAAGAAACATATTTTTGCATGAGCATTCATGCATACCATATAATATAAAATATAATACATTAAATAATGAAATTTTAAGAATTGCAACAATATGTAATGATATTGGCTTTCTTAAAAATCATTTAAATAATTTAATAGATACATATTTTAAACTAGGTTACTATAAAAATAACATCAAGCAGAAAATAGTAAAATATATAAATCAACACAATAATATAAAGAATAAATTTAAACTCTTAAGTGGCGAATTTTTATGGATGAATAATAAATAATATACTTTGCATTAGAATAAGATACTAGATAGTTATTTCAGAGGAAATACATCATTAGCATGTATTTGGCCCCGCTGCTATGTTGGGTAGAGGAGTTAGGGGCCGAAACCTGATAGCATAGCAGTTCCTCCTGATGACCTCTAATTCTTATTCTGATACAACGCCTGTTATTTATTAGTCAATTCATAAAAATGACGTTTATTTTAAATTTTATTTTTTATTTTTATTTTTTAACTTGATTAAAATTATAGAAAATCTAAAAACAATTATTAATTTTATTATTTAATTATTAAATTTTGATTTAGCATTATTATGTTTTGTTTATTTTATAATTATATAACAATACGTAGACTCAGTTAGCTGATTTAATTACTTTCATGCTAATGTATTCTTCAATGTCATCTCAACATTTTTCGTTGACATTTGATAATAAACTTATGCTCATTTTTCTAATCCTCAATAGGAAGGGGAATTAAATGTATATTTTAGTAGTGCAACAGTAAACCCTTAATACTCCTTCCCATAGGTAAGAAGGATCGATAGTGTTTAAATATTTCTCCTTAAGAGAGTGTTCTCCTCCGCTATTCTTAGCGGAGGAGAATGTAATGAAACTTGACTTTATTATTGTATTTGTGTTTAAACTCATGTTGTATTGTAGATTGAGCCTATAAAAACTACTTTAATCTATATTCGGCAATTTCATAGGCTTATTGATTAATGTCTCAGCAAGATTCACGTCTATCCGATAATGATTTCACCCGTTACCTACAACCAAACAAACTTACAGTTTTACCTGATGAACCTTAAGCTACTGACAGCTGGAGGAGCGGCTTCGCCACATTCGAGGAATTCTTGCAATATATTAATGCGTCGTCTAATGTACAACTCACAATTCTTCGAAACTTTATATCACCGGAGATTTTTAAATCAATACAAACGCCGATTCCCATGACAAGGATTAAGGATGTTAAAGGCAATGTACGACAATCCAGTCAATGTCGTGTACGCCCGCCACATGCTCTATATTCGCCATCAACTTGAAGGAGAAAACCTTCGCCAATACATTAATACTTTGCAGCAACTCGCAGTTGAATGCGACTTGAAGGATGTAACATCTGCTGAACATTGTGACCAGGCCATTTTAAATGCGTTCATCATGGGGTTATATTTATCGAAAATTCGGAAAGGCTACTCGATAACAACTTGTTGCAACTATCAGTTGCATCAAAAATAGCTAAGGCTATGGAGATGACCGGAAAACGATCAGCTGATTTCAAACGATCGTATTTTCGCGCAACGCTTTCTAACCAAAGTCCACTTTACGATTCATACGATGATGAAATTGTAAATCCTATGCATGTTGCCGCATTGTCTAATGTAAATTGGAAATGCTTTTTCTGTGGTAGATCAAGGAAACACCTGTGGAAATCTTGCCCCACGAAACAGTCAACGGTCAATAATTGTGGAAAAATTGGCCATTATGTACTGTCTGCTGCAGTTTAAGGCGGAGTAATTCGACAATTGCCACAATAGCATGTTCATATCGAAGATCTAAAGTTATTAATGTGATCACAATTAACGTCCAAAACGTCCAATGTTTATTCGAAAATTTATATGCAAACGCAAACTCATATAGAACATGTCACTACAATCAAGATTAACAACACGAAATATGATAATGTTACTTTTAACATCATGGATAAGTTGTGTTTTGAATGTATACTTGTTATCGAATTCATAAAGAGTCATGAAAATGTCCTGATTCGAGTGGGAGACGTACAATCTTACTCGACTATTGCACTTATGCGAGCCGTCGACATTGAACCAATTCGACCGTTTGAACAGTTAACTCATGACTGCAGACCTATTGCTACTCGTCAGGACGCTTTTCAAATTCAGATCGAATGTATATCAGAAACGAAATTGCAAGAATCTAGAAGGCAAACTGATGCAATTGTAAATCATTGTATGAACAATGAGGGTCATAAATTTGAGTATAAGACGAACTATCCTGTTAAGGCGAACCGTCTATAAATAAAGAGCGTTTTTTGAATAATTTTTACATTTTTATCAAATTTTATTGATAAAAGCGTCCTTCGATGATCTTCAACGACATACAGTGACTTAATCTTTATATATAAAGTTGAAGATCTTCAGGCTCTGCTTGATAGTACTCATATTGGAGATTCCTTCGTTTTATTGGATGAACTCGATGCTTATGTTTGTAGCGACATTAGCAGTTTAAAGAGAGTGTTGGGGATGAATAGACTCTCTTATATCAGCTCTTTACTCTCTCAACTATCCTCGAAAACCTTGGAAGTTCGCTCAACTGGTCTACATGCGCTTTGTAGATTCGATGATGACATTCGAGCGAGTTTCGCGAGAGAGATTGTGTGAGGTACTAAGAGAGTATAGAGTACCACACTATCTTAGGGTAGCTGTGACTTCTCTGTATGAACAAAGTATGAGTTGTGTTCGTGTTCTAGGTAGTAAGTCTGAATCATTTCCAGTAGGCGTTGGGTTTCGTCTGTGTTTTTCTTTGTCTCCACTTTTGTTCCTTGTTTACATGGACAAAATTAGGAGACGGGCTGCTCCGTAGGATGTCGGCCTTCAGTTCGGTTTCACCAGGATGCCGTATTTGCTTTTTGCACATGATGTTGTCTTGTTGGCTTCTTGTCTTGAGGATTTACAATGCATACTAGATTGATTTACGATGGAATGCCAAGCGAGAGGATGTTAGTTAATACCTCTAATATTGTATCTATGTCTTCGTCTCGAATTCAGGTGTCATGTCAACTCGCATTGCAGAAAATGTTTCTCCTGATGTGGAAGATTTTAAGAATCTTGGGGAATTGTTTTTGAGGGACGGTAATAAGATCAGGGAGATTGAGAAGTGGATCTGTTTAGCTAACGCAACAATACATTCTTTATACAAGGTCTGTTGTGGTGATGCGGGAGTTGAGGATGCAGGCGAAGCATTTGATTTATCGCGCAATCGTTGTTCCAATCTTAACCTATGGTCATGAGCATTGGGTTAGGACAGAAAGGATAAGATCTCGGGTACAGGCGATCGAAATGAGGGTCATTCACGGTGTGACCGACTTTAGCCTTAGAGATAAAGTTAGGAATTCGGTCATCTGGAATGGACTTGGAGAAAAGTCGCTGCTTCTACACATCGAAGAAAGTCAGTTAAGGTGGCTAAGACACGTTATGAGGATGTATAGGGATCGTCTTCTTTGAGGTTTTCCAGGCCGGACTCTCTGGAAAGAGACCTCGACGTAGACCACGATACCGAAGAAGATATCAAATTTCGAAACTGGCCAAAGAACACCTTGGGCTATCTGAACGAGAACTGTGGTCTGTCGCCCAGGATCGCTATGTCTGGAGTAGTTTGGTTCGTGCATTGCCTCCACGATGCCAAACTCGGACCAGTGGTTGACCAGAAAAATCTTGTGTATTTTTAGTTTTTCTTGTCAAGAAATTGTTGTTGTTTGTTGGCTCATTACCGCAAGGTAAAGTGATTAATAATTTCCACTGCATTACCGATTAGTTATAAAAGAACTAAAAATATTAGTTCTTCAACACATTGGTTTTTAAACTAGCAGCAAAAATAATTTAAATTATCAGCAAAAGTTATTTAAATTAGCAGCAAAATTATTTTGAAAATATTGAAAAACTCAACTATACAATTTGTAAAACATAAGATTTTTATTTTTTAAATTCAGTAAAATGATGAAAAGCACATGATAGTGACAGAATAAGAGCAATATATGTTAAAGTTAAAGATGACGTTCTAGAAAGGACACATTGGTAGATTGACAAGACCGAATACGTTCATTTCGATCATAAGTGATAATACTACATAGACCATATAGCATGAAATTAATATAAGTCCTAATGATCGATCCAAATAAAATTGTCTACATCGCATCGTTAAAACCTAAAGAGATATTAATGTAGATCATAATTAGAATTACGGTAATAACTTTTATATCAAACATTTAAATGGACGTATTATTGGCCTCAGAACGTCTTTAGAATATCCAAACGTCACAAAGAAGCATTTTCTTTAATATCAGATAACATATTTAATCTGAGAAGGTATTTATTATGCCAACTGTAGTATCTCAGCTTGTGGATGAAAGCAAAATATACTATATATTTGCATTGAAAACGAAATTGTTCAAATATTAATAGCGACTTGAAGTTGACAGTATACTTGTAGGATCTTTATGTTTCACTTAAAAAAGCTGACGACTATATTTAATTATATTTAATTGGGAATTTCAGATTATACAATTAATAGATTAAATAGTTCCTATCTTGTTCTTAAACAAGGAAACGCTCCAAGATTACTAAAAAATATTTCATTTTTCATAGACTTTTGGTCGTTTGCTCCAAAAAATGTATCACAAACCGATGCGTCCCAATCGCTAATAAATTGGCAATTGATATAAACAAAACATAATTAATTTTTAATGTTAAAAATTAATTACTAATTAATTAATTAGTAATTAATAATTACTAATTAATTAGCTACGTAAGTCTATCAGTAATTCACAAACGTAGTAAATAATAAATTACTTTTATAATTTGATTGTTCATTAATTTTAATTCACGACAACGTGGTCCATATATAATTAGTGTGTATTGATTTAAAATAACTTCGGAATTTTTAAGTTTAATCAGATAACTGAGCCTACGTATGAAAATTTTAAAATTTCAATTTTAAATTAAAATTTAAAATAAACGTAAATGTTTATGAAATGAAATTGGAAAATTAGAAATTTTTATGAATTCAAATTGAAAAATTAGAAATTTAAATGAAAATTCATAAGATTATACATAACTTATACATAATTAAGATTAAATTCATAACTTATACAAAGTTAAAATTTAAAATTGAAATTTAAAAAAATAGTCAACTTTTATGAATTGACTCATAAATAATATACGATGTATCATATTAAGGATTAGAGGTCATCAGATATAACTGCTATGTTATCAGGCTTACGTCGCTATTGATCGACCTAACATAGAAGCGGGGCCAAATACGTGCTAATGACGTATTTTCTGTAATGAAATTGGATTATTTAGTGTACCTTATTCTATGTTTGATAGTTCAGAGACTATCATCAATTATCAGAAATTAAAATTGAGCATTCAATTTATTAAATTGAACAAATGAAATAAGAATTAAAATTGCTTATATCTAGTGAGAGAAATATTAAATAAATTTAATCGCTTTCTTTACTTATAATTGAGTTAAACTAAAATCAAGATTAATGATTTTATATTGTAAAACTAAAATTTATTATTTCGTTTGTTTCGTTCGTATATAGATCAAAGTGATATCAAACTAACTTTATACAAAGAATTAACGCTATGTATAGCCACTGCATGTTCTGTCTTTTATCATCATAAAATCAGGGCATATATTTGATCGTATTGGTGCAATTATTTGATCCATTTATTTCGTAAATAAATTGAAACTTTTTATTTTAAAACTTTTGTTTATTTTTAGTATTTCTTACATTCGAAGATGATTGCGTACATTTTGCTACTATTCATCAGCCCCAGAACAGAAAACAAATTTTTTTTTGATTTTGTTAGTTAAAATGTTTTTTAAACTTACCAAAAATATCAATCCAACGATCAGTAATACTGAGTTATAACGTAAACCTCGGCTGTTGACATCAACCTAAAATTAAGAAATATCCAGTATATCCGGAACCAGTATATGAAGAAAGTATCATGAGATTGATCACGTGATTTTAGATAGTCGTAGACTGCAACTAGCATTACCTTGCATTCTATGATTTTCGCAAAATACGTGATCAACTAATTTATATCATTAATATATAAAAATATTAATAAAATATAAAATAAAAATATAAAAATAGGATATATATATATTTCGCACTAACAATTTATAAAAAACGTATTCCTTTCGGAATTCTGTGAGAAATTCAGTGCCCTCGTAACCAACGGATACGCATTTGTGCATATAAAGAATAACTAGAAGGTCCACACACGCAACAAGCCAGTAAAAACGCTTTATGCACCTGAGTTTCTTTTAGCATCGTGAGGAATTGCTGGTGTCTTTACAGTTATCACAAAAGCAGTCGAAACGCACCCTAACCACTTCATCCGACTGACGATGACTGCTGGGTGGCTGGATGACTGCTGGTTGGTCGTAACCAGTTTTGGCTCGTGGACCACAGTTTCAAGCGATTTTTCGCACTATCAATATATATATATATATATATATATATATATATATATATATATATATATATATATATATATATATATATATATATGAATAGTTGCTAGGTCACACGAGGTGACTTTCGCATTGAAAACCAGCTACAGAATCCTTCCTTCATGATATCCAGAAGGCTGATGAGCCTTCTGATGAGCCCGGGGGAAATTATTGCCGTATTCCAATAGTATCATGGACTGTGTTAAAATATTGGAACCGTGTTATGTATATGCGACACGGTATATACATCACAAGGTTTATACACCACATGATACCAATTCAAGAAAATATTCACACGATATGTTCTTCTAGTTTTGTCAGGTTTACAGTTAGTTTAAAATTATAATTATAATTATTTTATCTTTAAATTTATTTAAAGATACACGATGGATTGTGATATAATTGCTCTTTTGCAATACATAATTGATTAATAATTAATAAAATATCATTATTTAAGACCAATTTTATTATTCCAATAGAAAATACGAAATCGAAGGTAAATTATAATTGGCTTTTTATATAATTAGCTCTGGTAATTTTTGATTTATCTCATGAAATTAAATACGCGCCAATTTATGCATAATATACAATAAAATAAGTTTTGCATAAGTTTTGCATATATTTATTAATATAATTAATATTAATATTAATTATATTATATTAATATTTATTTATATATTAATAAATAAATTTATTAATATAAATATAAATTTATTATCAAATGAAAAATTAATGAAATATTTTAGAAAATAAATTATTATTTTTTCAGTTAATTTTAAATTATTATTATTATTATTTTATTAATTTATCGTCTGTTAC
The DNA here is from genome assembly GCA_012934845.2 of Pomphorhynchus laevis. Classification (NCBI taxonomy): domain Eukaryota; kingdom Metazoa; phylum Acanthocephala; class Palaeacanthocephala; order Echinorhynchida; family Pomphorhynchidae; genus Pomphorhynchus; species Pomphorhynchus laevis. The sequence goes on along the minus strand of WNNJ02001030.1, from coordinate 9,516 downwards.
GATAAATTAAAGATTTAAATTGAAGATAAGATATTTATAAATATAAATATGCAATAACTGGTTATTAACAGAATTATATGTCGCAAATTTTTTTATAGCTTACATGTGTACCACTAACAAAGTTTTGTATTAGCCATGGAACAGCTAGAGCAACTAGCAAATCAAAGACATTACTGCCAATTGTATTCGATACACCCATACTAGCATGACCTTTAAATATACACAAACAATTAATTTAAATTTTTTTATACTAATTAGATTTATAAAAATGATAAAAATAATCATAATTTATAATTTAAAATTATGTAATAATAAATCTATAAGTCAAAAAATATTGGATATTTGATAAAGGTTTATAGTCAATAGATTGTTTTATTGTTTATATATAAAAAATCGAAAATTTACTAAATAATTTCAAAACAAAATATAAAAATATTTTAAATTTTTAAATATCAAAAAACATTTAGGTATAGTTGAACAATAACAAAAATTATTTTGATACTCGCTAGAACCTACCAGCATTTTCAGAAATTATTCAGACATTTTTGAATATGATTATTTTATATTATTATATTAATTACTATTTCTGAATATGCTATTTCTAAAAGTAATTTATTATAAATTATTAAATATCAAGAAACAACCAGCTATAGTTGAACGACGACAACAATTATTTTGATATTCGCTAGAACCTACCAGCATTTTCAGAAATTTCTAAAGATTCTAGTAGCTTTTAGATTCAGAAATTAAATTGTTAGTTAATCTTCAGATGAACATCTTTAGATATTAATTTCTGAAGATGTTAATAGTTACAAGCGAAATATCAAAATAAATTTTGTTATCGTTTCGAAGAAATATAAGAACTTCAAAATCTATTATAAATATCAAAGATATTTGCATAAAATTGAATTATAAAGATTATTATATATAATATAAATTATTATATATAATATTTCATATTATATATAATAAACTTTAAAGAATTATTGGAGATGTTGATATTTCGCTAATCTCTGTTAGCATCTTCAGAAAAGTACTGAAGATGTAATTTTTTGAAGATGCTAACGGAGGTTAGCAAAATATTAAATAAAAGTTTTATGCTTTTTGATCCAGTTCCAATAATTCTTTATCAATAAATAGATCATTATCAATTATTTTAAATTAACTTTATAATTAACTTTATAAATAATATATAATCGATTAGTGACTACTTTGTTGCGAATTTAATTTTCCTATTTTTATTTATCTATTTATAATTTTATTTCCATTTATAACTTTTTAATATTTATTTCAAAGTTTACATTTCAATTTCTAATTTTTATTTCTCTATTTTTGATTCTTATTTTATATTTCTTTATATTTCTTTCTTTATATGGACACGATATTATAAATGATACCGTATTGATGCGTTAGCAGCAAGATTTAAAAATAAACCTAATACAGAGATTTATCAACACAACATGTCAGCGAAATAAATACTAGCAATAAAGAGTAAACCCGCTTAAACATCAGGTGCTTAAACGTCTTTCGACAACGTGACCTTGTGGCTTTGACGTGTGCTTACAGAGATGTCAATAGAGAGTGTATGCTCGAAGTTTGAAGCAGGTACATAAAGTACGAGAGTTAATAAAATACAAAAATTAATTTATAATTATTTAATTTTTAAAAATATCAAATTGAATAAAAATAACCAGGATATTAAACATTTTTGCTGAAATGCGAATAATTATAAGCATGTATTTCTGAATATGATTTCTAAAACGCTTTCGAGCTCCTCATGCGAAGATATTTAAAAATTCAATAGCATCTCGATGTGCATCTACAATAACTATACCCTCAACCCTCTAGCTGCTATAATCGAATTTTTAAATCCTATTTTTTATAATTTTCATAAATTTTGAACAATTCTGTATAGAAAAATCTTTGGTAAATAAATTATAATGAATTATAGTTATATTAAATTATTATGTAATTAGAATTATAATTTATTTTATAAATTATATTTATAATTAAATATAAAATAATATATAATAATATTATATATTATTATAAAAATAATAATATATTATTATTAAAAAATTAAATAAATAATAAAGACACGTATTTATTTTAAGTTAGACGACAAGCAGTTACCGGATTTAACAGCGTGAATGCTAGCTAGCGCATCAGGTAAACTAGTTCCAGCGGCAAGAAACGTTATACCCATTACACTATCAGGAATGCCAAGTGTATATCCAATTGTTGCAACCTACAATTTGCACTTGATAATTATGTAATTGTACCAGAAGAACGTACCATCCAAATTAAAATAAAACACCAAACTCCAAGCCACAAGACGGACATTAGGAATGATAAAGGAAACATTTTTCTCCATCTTAAAAATAAACAGCAGCAATTAATAGCGGTTTAGAATTTACTAAAATTCTATATTTAAGAATTTACTAAAATTCTAGAGAGATAATCTGAACATAAACTTAATTTGTATAAAGTAAATGAACTGCAATTGAAATATTTGCAATATAAAATACGTAGACTCAGTTAGCTTTTTTAATTAATTGCTTTTTACATTTAAAATTGTGCACCAAGCAAGTACTCAATTGTTTACCAAATGCATTTTAAATTTATTTCTAATTTAAATATTGAAATTAAAATAATTAGACAATTATATACTCTAATACATTGAAAGCTTATTGTATAGGTAATACCTATGAATTCTGCAATCTGGAATTGTAAATAGAAATAACATTTTCAACGGTACCAAGCAATAATGTCCAATGTCGATTTTTCTCACTTGTGATTTGGGAAGCTCGTTACTTAACAAATGAAAGACAATCATAATCCAAAGCAAAAACTTCTAATTATTATCCTAATAATCATTATTAGAATATAACATGTTCAGAAAATTTCATTGGCATAGTTTTTCAAAATCCCAACTTGAGGAATTTTTTAAGTAAAATATAAAAATATATTTAAAAAGTATGAAACAATTCAACCAAAGATACAAATGCGATCAAGCATACCGTAGAAAATATAAAAAATATAATATTCCTTTTAAAAATATAATCCTAAAAAATATAATATTTTATAATGACTGGTCTGTGCGCCCCGACAAATTAGAACTAGTCTTGGTTTGAAATATGTCGAGACTCTTAGACTTAAATATGTAGAAAGAAACTTTAAACTCGGTAGTTAGAGTTGCAAAGTGTAAAGATTATAAAACTATTCACGTTCAGCATTTAACTTGATTGCATCTGTGACTTTACTAATCAGCCTAAGTGGGTCTCATCAGCTGTTGACCCATACATACATTTCACGTTTCGATTCTTATGCTCCAGTGTAGATATACATTACTGTATATTACTTTTGGTAGGGGATCGCATTCTAACGATCTATTAGAAACCTATCTTTATGTGTGATCCGCTAGCCGAATCACTATTTTTCATGCTGCCACTTGCAATGAATGATTTTAATTTAACTTGAATGCATCTGTGAGCTAAAATTCTTTTGATTGTGGCACGATATTATCCTCACATGTATTGTATATATTCTTGATACAGCAGGACGCTACTAATCAGCCTGGGTGGGTCTCATCAGCTACTGTCCCAAACCTACATTTCAAGTTTCGACCCTTATTATCTACTTACTCAATACATTGGTGATGATCGGATTTGATTTTACATCCACAAGCTGGATGCTCCAGTGGTGTAGATATACATTTATGTAGGTTACTTTTGGTAAGGATCGGATTCTAACGAATCTATTATAAACCTACCCAATGTGTGTGATCCGCCATTTAAATCACTGCGGCGTTTCATACAATCACTTTCAATGAATGCTTTTAATTTAACTTGATTGCAACTGTTAGCTGAAATTCTTCTGGTTGTGGCAAGACACCATCCTCACATGTATTGTTTCTATTCTTAATACAGCAGGATGCTACTAATCAGCCTGGGTGGGTCTCATCAGCTGCTGTCACAGACCTGCATTCACGCTTCGAACCTTATTACCTAATTACTCCGAACATTAGTGCTGATCGGATTCGAACTCAGGACGTCTGTATCGCGATTCAACGCTACACCCACAGGGCTGGCTGCTCAAATTTTGTAGATATGCATTTCTGTATATTAATGCATAGCATGTGGCAGCACAAAAAGCAGTGATCCGCCTGGGGGATCATTAATAGTACACATATAAGGTAACTTTCTAATATATCGTTAGAATTTGATAGCCTACCATAAATAATATATAGAAATGTATATCGACACCACTGGAGCAACAAGCCTAGTGGATGTAACATTGGAAGTATAATTATATATAACATTATATAATTAAATAATGCTATATAACAATATAGAAATTTCACAATAGTAAAAAGACAGCTTACGGTTTACAGTCTGGTGAACATTTCGTATAATAACCAATAGTAAAAATTCGATGTTTGGTGGATTCGAATTGCGAATATTAGTTACCGTCCACACCAAATATAGAACACATTAATTGTGTAATTTGGTATATAAGTCAAATATATAAACCAGCATTTCGGCGACAAGGAGTTCAGCAGAAGCAGTAACATGACTGAAACACGAAATGTAGGCGGGGGCTCACTGCTGATGAGGTCCACTCACGCCGATTCTAGTGTACAGTGATGCTGAGAGGATTCAAACAACCACACGAGGATAATATCAAACCGATTAATTAAGAATAGCGGCTCGTGTATGCAATATTCACAATAGTAAAAAGACAGCTTACAGTTTACTGTCCAGTGAACATTTCGTATAATACTGGAATAAAAAATCGGTGTGTGGTAGATTCAAATTGCGAATATTAGTTACCGCCCACACCAAATATAGAACACATTAATTGTGTAATTTGGTATATAAACCAAATATAAACCAGCATTTCGGCGACAAGGAATCAGCAGAAGCAGTAAAAGGACCGAAACACGAAATGTAGGCGTGGGCTCACTGCTGATGAGGTCCACCCACGCTGATTGTAGTGTACAGTGATACTAATAGGATTTAAACAACCACACGAGGATAATACCAAACCGGCCAATGAAAAATATAACAATATATAAATGTTATAATAACTATACGCCTATATTACAAAAATTAAACCATCAAATAAATATAAATATACGAATAAAATTGAATTATCAGAATCCTTAAATATTTTAATAAATCAAAATTATTTAAAGGTAGATACATCTATACTTGGCCAATAAAAGGTGTTCCAATTAGAGGTAATAGTAGCCCACTTAAAGCTGACTTATTTTTAAGCTTTATAGAATATGAATTTGTTCATAACTGTTTAAAAAATAAATATAAATTACATAAAGATATGAAATATATGTTTCGATATATTGATGATATATGCGTATTTAATTCTAATAATTTTTACTCAATTAGTGAACAAATTTATCCAGAAAGTCTTATTCTTAACAAAACCAATATTAATAATAAAGAAGGTGTATATCTAGATATGAACATTAAATTAACATTAACTAAAACTACTATTAATTTATATCGTAAAGATGACATATTTAAATTTACAAGAAACATATTTTTGCATTATCATTCATGCATACCATATAATATAAAATATAATACATTAAATAATGAAATTTTAAGAATTGTAACAATATGTAACGATATTGGCTTTCTTCAGAATCATTTAAATAATTAAATAGATACATATTTTAAACTAGGTTATTATAAAAATTAAAATCGAACAGATAATGTCAAAATATATAAATTTTCCGCTAAATCTCTTAAGCGAAATATTTTAATGAAAAAATATCTCAAAATCAAAAATTCAAATCAGAAACATATCAATAATTTAATAATATTTTAAACTAGGTTACTATAAAAATAACATCAAGCAGAAAGTAGTAAAATATATAAATCAACACAATAATATTAAAAATAAATTAAAAATCATTAGAGGGAAATGATTATGGATGGATAATAAATAATATACTTTGTATTTTACTAAGATACTATATAGTCAAATTTTATCAGAGGAAATACGTCATTAGCACGCATTAGATCCCGCTGATTTGTTGGGTCTAGGGATGGGCCGAAGCCCGATAGCTATCAGTTCCTCTTGATGACCTCTGATCCTTATTCGGATACGACCGTAATTTGGCTAACATTGTCTGTTATTTATTAGTCAATTCATAAAAAATGACTTTTATTTTAAATTTTAATTTTACAATTAAATTTAAATTCAAATTAAATTTCAATGTAGCAATGTTATTTTTTAATTAAATATTATTTAGCATTATCTTAAATTTATAAATAATAAAAAATTGATAGACTCAATTAGCTAAAAATGTTTAATAAAAAACATTTTATTAAAAAACGTTTAATTTGTTTATCCATAACTATTATTTGAATTTGGATTTGGTTGTGAATTCACCTTTCTATTTATTACTTGACATAACATTGCAAATAATTTATCGCTTTTTAAATGCCAACGAACGCAATTTAAAATCTGGTAAATAAATAAGTCGTAATTGTCGTATTCTTTCTGGTAATTGATTATATGGCCAAAGTTGATCAAAATTTGTTGATGGATGTCATTACAAAAAATGGATGCTTGATAACGAAAAATAAAGTAGCCAAGCATGACATCATATGTGTTTATATACTTTTGTATAATATCTTTAAAATGTATCAATTGTTTTATCAAGTAATGTTAATATTGTAATATTGTAATTTTATAATTTTAAGATATAATCCATAATTTTATAATTTCACAAATTCACAAAGTAGAATTTTATAATTTCACAAAGTAGAATTATAGATGCAGCTATTTATTATTGACGGGAGCAACGCCGATGAGAAACTTCCTCTAAAGAGCGCTCTGCTCTAGTGAAGAACTGCAATACCGGTGACGAATATTGCACCAAACACGAGGGACGAAAGAAACGATCGCAAAAATCGGAAATGTTTGCTGACGACGTTATGTGGCGAGCTGATCATCGTTGCCCGGCTGAAGGTAATCGCGAAATCTCTACTTACAGCCGCAACGGTGATGATTGTTAAACGGATGAAGAATTTACTTTAAATAATCAATAGATATTTATTGTTTTGATTGTAATTTCACTTTTTTAATTAGACTTTTTGTTTTGTCAGAAATATTCGTTTTTACGATATTTTACTTGAATTAAAATTTTCAAGCGTACCTTTCAGAAAATTCCAGTGTTTGCGCTGATTCTGAAATAGGCAGAATTTCAACAGCGTCATCATCCAATCTACCTATACAGATCAAAATGTTAAACGTCTAAAGTTGTTATTAGTTTCTACAGTAAGTTGTCATCTGATTTAGATTATTATCGAGAAGAAATTGTGATTCCATTACATCAGCTCTTATCCAGCGATATACTAACATTTTCAATCGGTTATTAAAGCTAAACATGTTTAAATTGAAATAACAAATTTATTCAATTAATTTTTGCTTATTTCAGTATACAAATAATACAAACGATTATAATTTTTCATTAACTAATTATATTATTCAATAATTATTAATAATTACTGAATAATTATAATCATTCAATATAATGATTATTCCATCTAATAATATTCAATATTTATATTCATCCATAATTATATGTGATAATTATTAACTTATAATATTATATAAGTTGTAATATTATATAGATATTATACTTATATAATTATTAACTGATAATTATTAACTTATAAAAAATAAAAGCCTTGCCTGTAAAATATATTATTTCAGCTCCTTATATTTATTTACTAAAAGTAAATGAATTTTAAAATACATTTTATAAATCACATTTATATACGAACATTATCTAGTAACAACAAATAAATTACAACATCTATTACTGTAAACACATAAAAACTTACATTAAAACCATAATGTAGTCACAATAAAGAAATAAGAGTATTAAGGATTCATACCAGTATATTTTACCATCCATCAAACACTTAAAAGCGCGAATTTAAGATATCAAATTAAATTAATACAAAATATAAAAAACGTTTAAAATATTATTGAAAGGAAACAATAAAAATTAAATCAAAATATTACACAGCTCATTATAATTAAAAATAATTAAAAATTTATAATTTTATAATTACCCAGCCTTTTATAATTATAAATGTTTTATTGGTTTATAATATATCTCTTGGTTCTAACATTATTGTCTAATATTTAAGAATTGAATTTTTACCTAAATGAATTAGTATTTTATATTTATTTTTAATTTGATTTTTTGCTTAAATTAGATCTTGACCTGTTTTTTTTTACTTTTTATTATGTTAATTAAAAATATTTATCTTGTTTATTATTTAAACAAGATAAATAAATATTTATCTTGTTAATTTATTAATATTTAATAAATATTAAATATTTATCTTGTACGTCGGGAGTATATACCATATTCATTTTAGCGAGTGTTTCGGTAAAAACATTGGGCAAAAAAGTCAATTATTACACGCCTGTGTGATATAAGAAAGGCATTATTCCAAAGAGTCAAAATCTGCATCGGCTTATCATGTCTATATCACTGGCCAAGCTATCGACTTTGATAACGTGTAAACAATTGATCCGATTGGCTTTTAGGAGGTATATTGATGATATATTTATTATTTGGCCTGAATATAAAGAAACTGTTAAAACTTTAATAAGTGATTTGAATAGGACAGATCCGCTCAAATTTACGCGTAGAATTGGAGACAATTTCTTAGACGTTACTGTATAACGGAACAATAACTGAACAGATTCAGGGTCTTGTTTGGTGCAAGAAATTGCTTTGATCAATTTAAATTTCACAAAATATACTGTAAGGATACGCTTTTAATTTATACGCATTTTATTTTCTTTGGAGAAATCAGAGAAATTAAATAAAATATATAAAATATATAAAATAAAATATATATATATCTTTTAATTATTTTTCAAAATAATTAAAAGATAATTAAATACTTAAAAATTAATTTTAATTATTTTTAAAAAATTAAAAATAAATAATTTCACTCATATAAACAAATATTGCTTGAAATTTTCAGGATTAGACATTATAATAATAAAGAATATAATTTCAAAAAACCAGATTGTTCTGAAGAGTACAAGGATTATAGCAAAATATTAATTTAATTTAAAATTAATGACAAATTTTCATATTATAGCATATTTTAGATTTTTACATTGTGAAACGATTGTAGACTTTAATTTAATATGTAGATATTTATACTTTAATTCAATATGTAGAAAAAATCATATGTGAATTTTATTGATACATTATTAAAAAATATTGAAACTTGATCTGGAAGAAATAAAGCACATTTTTAAAAAACTTGATAACAATCGTATTAAGATCTTTATGTAAAAAGATCTTTATGTAAAAATATTTATTATATGTCTATTAATAAATGTATAGATAATATAAATATAGGTAGATTTTAAGAAATAATATGATCAGATTTAAGTAAATATATTCCTAAAATAAGGTATAAACTCCTACCACCATTAGGACGAAAA
>WNNJ02001029.1:0-17268 GCA_012934845.2 Pomphorhynchus laevis | reverse complement strand
TTTATTAAAAATAAACATATTAACTTAGGTTCCCGCAAATGGGCCTCAAATTGAAATTTACCAGGCATAACAGTTTATCCATCCAAACAGTTTTTTCAAAATATTCACAAATTGGATTACAATTGAATTGTTTACAAAACAGCTTGCCAGCGGAACAAAACACATAATGACACGAAAAACATCGAAGCTTATAGCTAAGAAGTCCAATGTAAACACCGTATCTCTAAACGCAAGCATAATTAATGAGTGTACATCTGTCCAAGTCCAGCGTTCGAATGATTTGTGTGACACCTGGACCACTATTTGTATGAACAAGTTAATAAAGAATTCCGATGATGCTTATTGATGTGGCTTTTGTGCTGTGAAGGAGCTTAATATTTTGAGAAGACGTTTGGTCGAATTTGAAGAAGCACATAACCAATCTCTCAGTCGAACCGTTCTCATGAACGATAAAATATCCTCTTCCAAAGCTCAACATCCTCTTAAAAATATAGTTCCTGTGGATGCGCAGGTTGGGGATGATACGACTGCCTGCGTTATTCCCTCTTGGTGAGAATACAAAGGATCGCAAATTGCAACAAATTGCTGAAAATACAGTCCCTAAAGTCTCACAGACCACGAACGATAAGACTACCCGCGTTGTCGTTGATCGTCCTTCTCCCGATATTGCTTTAGATATTGACAACCGAACTCGAACAACTGGCGCTCATGTCGGCAGTGATGAATCTGTAATATCCTGTATTTGGAAGAGGAGATATTTGCGTTCTTCATATTCAACTCCAAATCCAGTGTCAAGACCGTATGACGAAGTCTCGAAATATATTCTGTCTGATGAAGCGATTTCACAAAGTGGCACACCGAAGATGTCGAATGCTCACAATGCGACATTTCGTACTATCTCAAACAAAGATGGTCGGTGCGTTTCCTCGGGCAACGCACACGTCACCTTGATGTCACCATCAAGTTCTTTAGAGTCTCATGATTCACATACCCAGACAGACTTATCTAGCTTACGGAATATTGTTAAAACGGATACTCAAATACCCAGCTTACGTGCATGTACAGATACACAATTTGCTGTGTCCTGTGATGGTCTCGATAGGGTGATCTCAAATAAGCGTATATATAATAGAGGATGCTCAGTTATTCTAGCTAATGTGCCCGAGTCTATCTTCGAGAATGCGCAAGCACGACTGAATGACAACATTCAGAGTTTGAGGTCTATTCTGGCAGATGTACTTGGCTCCTGTGACATTGAGACAGTCCAAAAAGTTGAACTTGTCGCTCTTTTCCGTCTAGGTAAGCGTAATGCTTTAAATAATAAACCCCGACTACTCAAAGCTGTCTTCCATAAACAACTTCATGCTACTTTACTGTTGCGAAACTCGTTCCGTCTCAAGGGCTCTAATATTCGACTGCTGAAAGATCTTGATGTATCAGAACGAAAAAAAAATTATCGAAGGTTAAAGAGGAACTAGCATCTCGTGTTGCTAAAAGAGAAACAAATCTCTATGTGAAAAATTTTTAGATTGTGAAGCGACGCACCCGGCCGAGTTGGAGCCCACTAGTCATGTCGCCTCGCGTGCATTTTGTAATCGAAACGGGCTCGTCTAGTCTGACTATCAGAGTCTAAATGGTTTAGCGTCCGGGTTATTAGGATGTGTAAGGGGTGATAGGAATACTCCCAGAGGTATGTTGGGGCATTGTGAAATACTCTATTGTAATGTTCGCAGTCTTATATCGAAGATAGATGAACTGTGATATATAGTTCAGTTAATTCGTCCTAAATTACTCGCTATCACAGAATCATGGCTATATGGTGATATTGTTGATAATGAAGTCTGCATCCCTGGTTATCTGGTTTTCCGCAGTAATCGTGAAAGTGGAAGAGGTGGAGGTGTTATTCTTTATGTGAGCAACGATGTGAAAGTAACTGTTCTTAGCACTTCTTCTTCTGATAAAGTCAAAATTTGTGGTGTCAGGTAAAATTCATGCATACCGCTCCGCTTGTTCTGGAGGTAGTATATCGTTCACCCTTGGCCGCCACAGATAAACTGATTGGGGAAGTAGAACTTTATTCTAAAGGTACCTCCAATGTTTTAATACTTGGTGACTTGAATATGCCTTCGGTTGATTGGAATTCGTATACGGCTTTTCCTACTTGTGACCATGCTTCCTATGACCTTTTGGAGTGTATCATCTATTGTGGTTTAACTCAGCATGTCCAAAATTACACTCGTTTTGCTAGTGACAGTAGATCTCTATTAGATGTATGTTTATCTTCGAACAGTGAGATTATTAACGCTATCCGTTATGATGCCCCGATCGGTATGTCTGATAATTGCGTAGTGATCATTAGGTTAAGGTTTCAAGAAGATACTCGAGGTCCGCGTGAAAATCAAGTGGTTAATGCTTTCAAAACCAACACAGGTGCAATTAAGTCAATACTTTCAACAGCTTCCTGGAGCGGTGTGTATTTGAGAATGCATTAGCTAACCAGTGTAAATACGATTTAAAGGTCCTTTTTCAGTACCTATCAAGTAGGGGAGCTGTTGATTCTTCGATTTGTCACTACTTCTATAACATTTCTGCGAATGACCTAGCTGAAGAGTTTGCGGCACACTATTGCACTTCAGTAGAGCCTGCAAATGAACATGAAACTTTTTGTATGGAATCTAGTGTGCTGAACACTTACTCTGACACATGTCTTGGACCTTGACAATTTGATAACGCCAGCTAAAGTCTAGTCCGAATTACGCCGTCTAAAAGCAAATAATTCAAGAGGTTGTGACTTACTACCTTCTGTTTATCTGCGCAGATTAGCAGGCTCAATTTGCGTTCCTCTCTGTGCAATTTTTCGCCAGTCAATCTTAGAAAGATATCTTCCTAATGTGTGGAAGCAGTCAATTGTTCTTCCCTACTTCAAGAAAGGAGATCGCTCTTCCGTCGAGAATTATAGGCCGGTGAGCATTACCTGCATTTGCTGTAGAGTGTTGGAGAGGTTTGTGCATCGCTACATGGTTGCGTTTTTTCGTGTAGGAAAAATTTTAGTCCCTAATCAGCACGGATTTCGGGAGGGTTATTCAACTGTTTCAAATTTGCTTGATGCTCATCTTGATTGGATAGCGAATAAGGCACACTATACCGATACAGACATTATATTCTTCGACTTTTCTAAAGCTTTTGATAGAGTAGATCATGGTCTACTTCTTCAGAAACTTGTTAATACTGGACTCCCAAACATAATGGTTGATTGGATTAGAGAATTTCTTCGTGATCGTTGCTTTCGAGTACTTGTCGATTGGTTATTGTGTGTCTAAAGAATGTCATATTGGAGTATCTCAAGGTTCAGTTTTGGGCCCGCTTTTATTCAGCATTTATGTTAACGATTTGCCTGGGTGCATTCGCTCTCGATCATGTTTGTATGCAGATGACTTAAAAATATGGCGGTCCAATCATTCATGTGAGGATGTTGATAATTTGCAAACTGACATAGATAATGTGGAGTTGTGGGCGGCGTCTAACAAGCTTGTGATAAATGTTTCGAAATGCAAACACATGCGTATTATTGGTAATGCTCGCAAGCAACTAACATCAGCTTGTTACACATATAAGGACTGTATTGTGGAAAGTGTCGATAGTTACAAAGATTTAGGAGTATGGGTTACCTCTAATTTATCAACCAAAAAGCACACTGATCAAGCTTGTGCCAACTCCAATAAAATGATAGGTATGATTCGACGCGCGTTTGTTCGCGTTAATCCGACTGCTCTTCGGCCTCTGATTTTAGCACATGTATTGAGTAGACTTTTATATGCAGCTCCGGTTGTATACCCACGTACTGTGCATGAACATAAGAAATCAGAGAGGGTACTTCGCAGGGCAACAAAGCTAGCACCAACGTTAGCGTCGCTGCCTTATGAAGACAGACTGAGATCATTAGGACTTGAGACTGTCACATGGACCCGTCGGTACATGGATATGTGCCTTGTTTGGAATTTATTCCAACGTCCTCATCACCCTCTTCGGAATAGGGTTCAACTACGTGGTTCAAATGTTCTTCACGGTCATTCTTTAACTATTCGAAGAAACAGAGTACAGAAATTGGGCGCGATGCAATTTGATAGAATAATTGTTGAGCTTTGGAACGACCTTGATGCAGACACCGTTGAATGCAGTTCACTTAGTACTTTTAAAATAAGACTACGAATGGATCAAGCAATGTTTCGTGTTGCATTTAATTATTTTAATAACTTATTTTTTACGAACTTATTGTGAGCCAGCTATTTGAGCTAATGCTCGTATGTTGTTGAATGTATAATAATTTTTTTTCAAATTTCAATTATTATTTATAATAATGATAATATAATATACAACATTGTGGGGTTACCCGCAAATAGGTCCAATGAAAAATATCAGTTTGATTTAAAAAATAATATTTTTTAGATAATATTTTTCAAATGTAATTCACCCTTTTACATTAATTCAAATGTAAAAATCCGGACGGTGTCTCGGTAATTGGATTGCCAAATAACCTCCTATTACAGAAAATGTAAACATCAAATAACTTTGCAAGGATATAACACTATAATATGTTAAATTATAAAAGTTATAAAAGCCACTTTGAAACAAATAAATTTTTAATTCGTAGAGTATGTGCTACTTAAACGGAGCCTTGTCAGCTGCTATGTGCAAAATTGTAAAAAGAATAAAAATTTTAAATATAAGATATAAGCTTAAAGATAACATGTAGATGCTACTTCGAAAGAATGCATTGATTTATTTTGCTTTAAACGAAGAACAAAATACTTCATGGGCATAGTTTAAAATGGTAATTGATTACAGGAAATTCAAACATCAAATAACTGTTAGCAATCATTTATCTATTTTTAAAATAATACATTTAATAATTATGCCGAAATAATTATTGTACCATAACACAAGTCAGAAAATTTTGTGGTAAATATCGTGGTATTGTATTGTTTTTAAATTCTTTTTTACGATTTTGCACATAACAGCTGACAGTTCTCCGAATAGCTTGCACATACTATATGAATTGAACATTTATTTCTTTCAAAGTGGCCTTTATAACTTTTATACTTGAACATATTTTATTAATTATAATATGAAACATTATTTATAAATAATTATTGGAGCTGGATCAAAGGAAAGAAGAAATTATTTTTAATATTTCGCTAACTTCTGTTAGCATTTTCAAAAATTACTTCAGTAATTACTTCAGTAGTTTTCTGAAGATGCTAACAGTAGTTAGCGAATTATCAAAAATAATTTCATCTATTCTTTGAAACAAAGTTCCTTTTTTAAAGTCCAAGTTTGATGAATTTTATTTTAAATAGTTGATACTGATCAATTATTGATAAATAATTATTGGAGCTGGATCAAAGGAAAGAAGAAATTATTTTTAATATTTCGCTAACTTCTGTTAGCATTTTCAAAAATTACTTCAGTAATTACTTCAGTAGTTTTCTGAAGATGCTAACAGTAGTTAGCGAATTATCAAAAATAATTTCATCTATTCTTTGAAACAAAGTTCCTTTTTTAAAGTCCAAGTTTGATGAATTTTATTTTAAATAGTTGATACTGATCAATTATTGATAAATAATTATTGGAGCTGAATCAAAGGAAAGACGAAATTATTTTTGATATTTCGCAAACTATTGTTAGCATCTTCACAAAATATATACAATCAAGAGTAATTTTCTGAAGATGTTAACAAGAGTTAGCGAAATATCGAAAGTAATTTCGTCTTTTCTTTGATCCATCTCCAATAATTATTTATCAATAATGGATCAGTATCAACTATTTATAAAAAATTATTTATTTCAAAGTGGCTTTTATAACCATTATAACTGAACATATTAAAGTGTTATATCGCTTAAGATAAATGATTGCTAACAGTTATTTGATGTTTGAATTTCCTGTAATCAATTGCCATTTTAAACTATGCCCATGAAGTATTTTGTTCTTCGTTTAAAACAAAATAAATCGATTTATTCTTTCGAAGTAGCATCTACATGTTATCTTTAAGCTTATATCTTATATTTAAAATTTATATTCTTTTTACAATTTTGCACATAGCAGCTGACAAGGCTCCGTTTAAGTAGCACATACTCTACGAATTGAAAATTAATTATTTTGAATTAAAATAATTCAAAATATTATTTACAAATTAGAAGTCACCCTCAAATGGGTCTTATAAATGTCAGAATATAATATCTTTGTCCCTATCTTCGTTATAATCCTTATTATTATTTTTTTAACATTAATAATATTTTTTTAAAGAAAAATGTAATTTTTTGAAAAAGAATAAGAGAAAAATTGTTCAAACATATAAGCGATTCATGATTTCAACAGTCAGCGAATGTGACTTTCTTAACAGCAGCCCGGCTCGTCGATCGTGCGCCTCTTATACAATTCAAGGCAGTTTTGCATAAAACAAAACCAATTTTTCTTTTTAGCTTACATATGCAATCAGCATAAGGAGTTTGCGTCTTTACGGATTTTAACTTGGCCAGTGAGCGTAAGAAAGGCATCGCAGCGGGACCTATACTACCAGATGACGTGAAAATGACTAGAATGAAAACGGCACGCTCTACGTCCATTATCCGCTCCACGTATTTTGAACGTTTGCGTTGCTCATGGTAATCAAAAGCACTTGAAGGTTCACTCTGACACGATATGGCATGCTGATTGAAAATACAAACGTCAATAAACGTTCGCTCATATCGTGACCCGGCAAGACTGCAGCAGCTGACATTTAATCGAGCTTCATTCTCTTTGCATGTAGTGGCTCTTTGAAACAATATAGAGGAATCTATTGGCAGTAATTTGGGTTCGATTTCAACACTAGAGCACACGGTTGATAGCTCATGCCCAAGAAGATATCTCACTGCATTATGTCTTAATATCGGAAGTCCACCACGCTTGCATGATAGCAGGTGAGACAGCTTATTCGATCCACCGCAAACACAAGAACATTGTGGGACATTTAGCGGATCAACAACGTAACGAACCGCTATGGAATCTCTAAATTCATGTGGAGTAAGAAGTTCACATTCTGAAGCAATAGATAAGTTCACATTCTGAAGCAATACTAAGCCATGTTGATGATCCGCCTATTTTGGAAAATTTTAGGGATTGACGAACATGTGTCGGAAGTGCATTTGAAACAGCTTCTAAACGTGAAGCAAATAATTTGATTCGATTTTTGGAAAGTTCGGCAACGACATTTTGTTGAGCATGCCTTAGGTCTTGACACACCAATCCTAATAGATATGTGTCGCATACTTTGCTTGAGTTCTCAAACTCGATAAGGGCAACATGTCCAGGATCCGATATTCTAAGACCTCCTAACTCGATCGGTGAAGACACTACAGTAAACATATCGTCCCCTATATCTTGCCCCAACATTTTAACAAGCAAACTATTACGTATTGCATGCGTTAAGGGGATGAGCGAATGAAGACGAC
This sequence comes from Pomphorhynchus laevis, assembly GCA_012934845.2. Lineage (NCBI taxonomy): Eukaryota > Metazoa > Acanthocephala > Palaeacanthocephala > Echinorhynchida > Pomphorhynchidae > Pomphorhynchus > Pomphorhynchus laevis. The sequence goes on along the minus strand of WNNJ02001029.1, from coordinate 9,778 downwards.
AGGGAGTAGTCCTAAAGTAATGAGTCCATTTCCATTGCAAGGAATGTGTTAAGCCGGCATACGCTATATGAGGATCGATATTCGCAACCGTTTGAAGACGATCCACAAGTGTTGTCCAAGCACATAATTTTTGATCAACCTGCTCATTCAAAAAAGACTGAGAGCCAATAGGAGACCACAAGACCTCTATACCATCGGTAGTGCATTTTATTCCATTAAAATTGAGATTTTCAATGTTTGAAAAATTGTGCAATAATAACTTTGTCTTGCTGGGATTTACATAATATCTATATAACGGACTCATTTCCATCAGCAACTTCCAAATTTGCTCTAGATCATTTGGACTACCAACAAAATTAGCGTCATCTGCATACCAACGTTGAACGATGTCTGGGAAACGATGACCAATTATTTTTATTAAAGGGATAGTTGCCATAGAAATGCGGCCATCGATAATGGATCGCCTTGAGTCACACCTTCGGATGAATAAATGGATTCTCCACCTAAGACAAGTTCAGTTTTCGCAGAATACATGTTTTCAATTATCTGTGAGAGAGCAGGGCACGTGAATTGAACGTTTTTGATCATTACGGCGCGATTTACAGAATTGAAAGCATTCGCCGCATCTACTGCTAGCAATCCATTTCCGGAAGTAGCGCTGAAAGATTTTCGAAGAGAATGAACAGCGAATTCCAAACCACAACGTTGCGAAGCACACAATTGAACGATACCTGCTGCATCTTGTATGTCTTCCTTAATGGTAGCAAGAATTGATTTACAGATAATTCTCCGTGCCACATCACCAATTCCAATCGGTCTCAAACAACCCGACTTTTTCGATAATGCAACTAGTCTACTTGCGCGAAACGCATCAAGAGATTCTGGCCGCCATTTTTGTGTGGCCAAGGAAATTGCAAAAACAGAGGATGTGAGTTCAGAGTCGAAAATAAAGGCGAGATCGTGAGGAGATGAATATGTTATTGTGGGTAATGATAGAGACGATTTGAGTAAGGCAGAGCGGAGAAGGGAGATGTCAAGATTTCTCCAAGGGCGACGTAGGATTGTAGGTGTGTGAGGAGGGGTGTGGTTGCGAGTGAGATCAAGGGTGATAAGAAAGTGATCAAATAGACCAGGATCAGAGATAGACAGTGAGGTGTAGGCAGCAAAATGATCGAGGACAGCGATGATGTCGAGTGCCCCACCAAATATATGTGTGGGGGCAGTGGAGATTAGTTAGTAATTGTAGTTGGATAGAATGTTGATGAACCGGATGGAATCCGTAGAAGAGGGGCGGTCTAGGCGGATATTGAAGTGCCTAGAACGAGTGAAGGGATTGAGGACAAAGAACAATGAGAAAGGAGGTCAGCGAGTTCGGTAAAAAATAAGGCAGTAGGAGCTAATGAACCAGGACGGTATATAATGGCGAGATCTAGAGTGATCGGGTTAGAATAACGACAAGTGAGCAATTCAAAAGAGCAAAGACTGAAAGGGGGATTGATTTTGCGAAGAGACGGGGGTGACGCGCAAATGCGACGATGCCGCCGTGATTAGAGAATTTAGAAGGGCATTAGCTGAGGGGGCGGGCGGATTCGACTAGGGAGCAACCGGCAGAAAGCAGACGGCGAATTGGAATGTCGTCGGAATTTGAGTGCCAGGATTCGGTGAGGCAGAAGAGATCGATGGATTGCTCGGTGAATAGGTTGAGGATAACATCGGATTTATTGAGAATAGATCTAGTGTTGAGGAAACCGAGGAGGAAACCGTGTGCTGTGGCAAAAGAGTCTAATGGAGAAGACACATAGGAGAGATGGAGCGTCATCGAATTTTTGGACGGGTGTGGACAACTTTAAAATTTCCGTCTATGTTTCGGATGGAGAGTGATGTTTCGCCGTTTTCCTCGCGACAGCGTTTTCCGATGCGGGCTAAAGAGATTTGAGCGATTTCAGAAGGGGCGCAATTGTGGAAAATTCGAGTGGTTGAAGATTACATGAGTTTGAATCGTTTAGAGAGGACAAAAGACGCGTGAGAGCGATGCTTGAAAATAATTTTTAGGAGAGGGGGCTTGGAAGGATTAGATTAAGAAGATTTTTTAGACGGATGAATGCGACAGGAGAAATGTTTTTGAAAAAGGATGGTTTATCCGCAGGAACAATAGACGAGATGATGTATCTGAAGGCGGAAACATCGTGATCCAGACGTGCTTGTGGAGATAAGGAGTTGGAAGGCGTGATATTAGTGACAATGACGCAACGATCGCGAGAAGCAAAGCGCATTCGTAAAAGAGGACGACTGACGTGAGTAGGTGAGATCACGATAGAAGAGCTGGCAGTTGATGATTTGGAGGGATATGGTTTGACGACGGGAGACATAGAGGATAATGATAAAGAGGGTGACAAGCGATGTGAGGAAACGTTATGAGTGGAAGGATAGTGGAGGTTGGTAGAGGTGATTTTGATTGATGGATGCAAGTTATTGAGAAACGATACGGGAAGGACGGGACGTGGGGTTTCGGGGAGTGAAGATGACATGGAATGGGAAGTGTATATGGTGGCATGGTCGGTGGGTGGAGAAGTGACATTAGAAACGACGGGGGTAGTTTGAGTTGACGTGTTGGATGTTGATATGTGTTTATTGGAAAGGTTGCAGATTAGTTTGTTGGCACAAAAATCACATACGAAGTCTTCTTTAGCCTTATTCTTGTCGCAGGTGATTGTTGTTCAGACGCTGCAGTCGTGTATCGAGCACTGTACTTGCAGTTGTCCATAGTTGGTGTCGCTCTTAGTCCACAAGTTCCAGTCATATGTCCCTGCTTTTCTCTTTTTTGCTTGGCGATTTCCCTCCGTTTACCAAACCTTACACATTTAACGCCATGCAATACGCCGATGACATACTCCCATAGTCCATAACCTAACTTTATTAGGCTTCCATTTCGATGATCACCTTTCCCTTAATCCTTCGTCTGTGACAAGGTCCGCTCGTCAACTTAATTCTCCTTAACATCTGCCGTATCCGCCTACTTATCGACTTTCGTTCTTGTGTATCTTCCTTCATCGCTTCTCTTACCTAAAATCGATTACCGCCTCAGCATTTTCGCAAATTCTCCAAAATCCATCATCCAACCGCTACAAGACGTCATCAACTGGGCCGTTCGAGTGCTCCTAAGTTTCCTTCGCTGACTACACATCCACATATCTTGCCTAACTCGCCTGGCTCCGATATACAGCCGCATCCAACTCCGCCTTCTTCTCGACACTTTTTGTCTCATCGCTGTCTGCTTCTTATCGTTCATCAACCCCTGTTTCGTAGTCTAGTCGCTTTACTCTCTATCACTGCGTTCTTGTCATTCCGTCTTACTCCACGTTCCCAATTAGTCCAACAACTACGAGGAAGGTATTCGATCCTTCCTCGTCGCCGTCCCCTCGCCTGGAATCCACTCCCTCTCGACGCCCACCACACTCTCTTATTTATCACATTCAAATACATCATACATCATATATCATCAGTTCCAACCTTCTCTACACATGACCTGATTTTTTTGTACTCGTGTAAGCGTGCAAGCACGCATTTGCCACGTAAAAGTAAATCCTTCTTTTTTAACATATCAATTCCTTTTGATGACCCCTAATCCTTATTCTCATACATTGTCTGTTATTTGAATCAATTCATAATCATTGATTTTAATTTTTATTCTAACTTAATCTAAATAAAAATCTAAATTAATTATTCATTAATTTATATTTTATTATTTATAATAAATACAATATAATTTATTGGTTAGTTTAAAACATAGCAGTTCATCCTATAACTAATAACTATTAGAAATCATTCATCTATGACTTCTTATATTTATTCTGATACATCATCTGTTATTTATTAGTCAATTCATAACTTTTATTTTAATTTTCAATTTTATATTTTTACTTGATATAAATATAAATTGTATAAAATCTTATATAATTATTTATTATTTATCTTTATTTTTATTTATATATAAATTGCATAAAATCTCATTTAGGTGAATGCATTTACTAAATGAAGAAATTTTATCAGAGAAAAAATCCTTAGCATGTATTTGGCACTGCAATTATGCTGGGTCGAGAAATAGTGGCCGAAACCTGATAGCATAGCGGTTCTTCCTGATGACCTCTAATTCTTATTCTGATACAACGTCTGTTATTTATTAGTCAATTCATATAAATTATTTTTTATTATTAATTCTACCTTTATTTATTTAAGCATTTATTTTTTATTTAATCTGTAAATAGTATAAAATACGTATACTCAGTTGGCTTATATGAATCGTAATAATACCCATTTTCCTATTCGATGTAAAACGTTGCACCTATCGTGTTATCATGTTTCGGTGGAGAAGTAAAATCATCTGCACAATTAATTCAGAGAATTGCACAGAAGATGGCAATAAAAAACAATCATTCCTACTCAGAAGAATTGACAAAACTACGATCAAAGATTGGAATTCAGTTGGCTCGTTCAATTTCGATGTGTATTCGCGGTCCTCGTTCTGCTCGACATCGACCTGCACACTCAATGAACTAAAATTTATAGTATAACTGTATTTGTTCTTTTTCAAAAAATCAATTAAAAATTAAAAAAAAAGAAATTTTACGATTCTACGATTATGTTTCTAATATTATCGTTACATATTGAAAAAAAATATTTCGACAAACAGACGAGCAAAGCTCACAGTTGCACTGTTAAAAAAGAAAAGAAAAAGTAAAGTATGTTTGAATGCTGAAACCGATCTTGAGTTGACAATTTCTTCACTTAATCGGTTCCACTTACCTACGATTCGTTGTCCAAATTGTACAGTTTTAGAGCGTATAACTCGGCGATGGGCTAAAGTAAAATTGTGTCCACGCAAAGCCCGACTTTTCCGAACAGTCATCAATTCTCTTAAGACGTGATTTCCCTTGTGTAAAGCTTCCCATGTTGAACACATATCTCGCCGAAACCGAAGGTCGCTTATAGAAACCATACCAAGTTTTTTAGCCTTTCATTATAAGGTAAGGCTTTAACTGAATTTACGAGCTTTGTTGCCCGGCGCAGCACATTTTCAATTCTACTTTTCTCGTATACTGTTCTTGGGAACGAACATTGTGATGCATAGGTAAGATAACTGATCACAAATGCGTTGGCGAGTGCTCTAAATGAAGCTGGACTCAACACACTAAAAGTTCTACGAATCATCCCAACCATTCGATTTGCTTTCGAGCAAGCCAACTCAGTATTCCAACTAGTCGAAAAATCATTCGCAACTACTATTCCAAGGTCGCTAAGACGAGTTACTACTTTAATGTTCTGATCCTCAAGATGATAAGTTGGATACACACTATGACTGCGTGATTGTAAACGCATACAAGCACACTTTGATATATTCAGTGACAGACCATTCATATAAGCCCAGTTGAAAATGCTGTCGATATCCGATTGAACTAGCACCGTGTCCGAATCTGACCGGATAGCCTGCCAAATTTTTAGGTCGTCTGCATATAAAAGAGAGTGTGAGTTCAAAATGGAAGGAAGGTCATTAATGAAAATACAGAATAACAATGGGCCGAGGACCGAACCCTGCGGAACTCCAACATTGACCGGATAAGGATCAGAAAGAGAACCATTTACAACAACCTGATAGAATCTGTTAGATAAAAATTCTTTTATCCAGCGAATAATAAGTGGATCAATGTTTAGAGCACGCATTTTCTGAATCAAGATGTCATGTGGAACCATATCAAACGCTTTTGAAAAATCAAAAAATACTATATCAACATCAAAGCCCTTATCAATTAACGAACCCCAGCTATTCTGGGCAATCAAGAGATTAGTGATTGTTGAGCGATCCCTTCGAAATCCATGTTGATTGTTACACAATAATTTGTTGGATTCTAGATAATCGCTTAGAATGCGGTATATTATCCTTTCCAAAACTCGACAGAATACACACGTTAGACTTATCGGGCGATAATTTTCAACTGAAGATGGACCACCTTTCTTCAAAATAGGCCTTATCAACGAAAGTTTCCAATTCATCGGTACACAACCGAAGTACAAGGAGGCGACACAAATCCAATATAGTGGTATGCCGATAACATCAGCGATATTCTTGAGAAATACCGGTGGTAAACGATCAGGACAAATAGAACCTGACGATTTAAGCCGCTTGAGCTCTAGCACTACATCATTAACAGAAAACATCTGAAGAATGTTTATATTCGATGGACAGTACGAGGCATAGGTGACAGAGAAGAATTTACGAACTCCTATGCAAAAATGTTGAGCGAAAGCATTCGCTATGTCATCATATTTAATCAATGTGCAACCATCAGTATCAACAAGTGAACCAATGTGTTTATTTTTATTGTTGAAATTAGCATAATTGAATACGGATTTAGGATTATGAATTGACATTTGAGCAATTTTCTCTTCAAATTGACATTGTTTGAAGCGTTTAAGAAATGTGAACCGATTTCTGGCCTCCTTATACCTACAGTAATCAATACTATTATTAGAAAACAACTGGAATTTCATTTTTTTTTAATTTTAAAGCATTCTTTAACTCTTTGTCAAACCAAGGTTTATGGTGTATACGATTTGCAACGGTTTTACGGGGCGAAAATCGTATGAGTAATTCCTTAAGGGTGGCTTCTAACTGATAGCATGCCTTATCAACCCCAACATAAAACGGACTGAGCCATGAAATACTTAATAGATTCTGACGCACAAGTTCGAAGTTAGTTTTAAAATAATTTAAAGAATTCTGTTGTAATCTACAAGCTGAAGGACGTGTAAAATCTGAGTAGAAATGGAGAACACACTGATCTGACCTACCCAAAGGATCGGAGTGCGTAACTTTGTGTATAATGTATTTATTCGATGTTAGACAAATATCAAGTAGCGATTGATTTTCTTGGGAAAATCGGGTAAATTTTGAAACATGTTGGGTAAGGTTTAGCGAGTTAATCATATCAAGAAATAATGATGTGGACGGACTACACACAGAAGATGTGTAGGTGTTCCAATCTACTGTCGCTAAGTTGAAATCACCAACTATAAAAAGATTTGGTTTGGAACCAAACTCTAGAATGTAATCGATCAAGCAACAAACATCTGAAGTGGGATTGCGATAGATTAAGCCTAAAGTCACTGAACCAAGGGTAGGAAGAGACACACTACCCCACAATAACTCGATTCCATCGGACGCTCGTACATCTAGCAATTTAAACACTAAACTATTATGCACATTGATAATCACTCCACCACCCTTGCAGATAGATCTGTCAACTCGATAAGATGTATAATTTACAATCCAGATCTCAGCATCAGTAATTCTATCATGAAGCCATGTTTCAGTAATAGCAACTAATAGCGGATGCGAATTCTCAATGCGGAGTTTTAATTCGTCGATTTTTGGAAGACTACGGGCGTTCGTATATAATAACAAACATTCATTTGGTTCGTGGAAAAGAGGGGTTCCCATCCAATTCGATAAAATTGAGAAATTCGCGTCGCAGAGGTCACTCCCTTACGTTATTTAAATTCCCCCATGGCAAAATAAGGAGTGTGAGTAGGCTTTCCCACCGCGCATTGAATGTTTGGAATTCGCTGCCTGAAGACGTCGTCAATGCTACTAGCAATAGACATTTCAAGAAGATGCTGCTGTAGTGGATTGTGAACTCTAATTTGGATTCGTGGATGTATTTTAACTGATATTTTAAAATGTAATTTGCGAAAAGTTGAAACAGCCATTTGCGGCTAGTAACTTGTACACTATAATAATTCTATACTTAAGGGTAGAGTCTGCTGAGCCAACGATATGTGATGATGAAAGGCGCAGTGATCGAAATAGGTGATGCTGTAAATTTGGAAGTGCACTTTGAAAAGCACACCGTTTGTCATTATTTTAACTAAAAAGATTTTGAAGTTCATTATACTCTTCGGCTTTCATTACTTTACCATGAATGCCTGATAGTTACATAATCTACAAAAATTGAAGAGTATGAATATGCTTTTTAATGGAATAAAAGGCTCCTCAAAGGCTTTTCAATAGGCTCCTTAATAGAATAGGAAAGACGTCGAGATATAGACATGGAATCTGCTTAATAGAAAGAAATATAAGATGAAAATGCTAACATTTTTGAAAATATAAGATCCTCGTCAAATAAAAGATCACCGATACTTAGGAAATTGAAACAATAAAACAATAAACGTCAAGAAACTGGGTGTTTAAGGTCCGTTAATATAATTTTATATTATAAGCAGACGGGCAAGGAGCAGTCAAAATATAGCACTTTTTGTGATATCGTGAATACGTGTTTAACCAGTTTGGTCTACAAGTTGTTTTACATCGGAACTAAACGCGCGGAAAAGTTACAATATTTTCCTCGGCTAGTTAACTCTCATATCTTCTTTCATTTTCTCAAGACTCGATTATTTCTTAGTCTATTTTCCAACTCACCTAAATCAACTCTTCTTCCTTTACAACGCATCATAAACGCAGCCGTCGGAGTTCTCCTCCGTCTTCGTCGTTTTGATCATACATCCCACCATCTTGTTTCTCTTGATTTGCCTACAATTTATTGTCGTGTTCAAATTCGTATTCTTAAGACGAATTTGGACGTCTTCTTAATACGAAGTTATAAAGATTTTCGCCTTATAACTTTTCAATCCCTTCATTTCTCAACCTTCCTTTTCTCGACAAGTATCGTCATGTTTACTGTTCCTTGCGTTACCGTAATTCCCTTCTTTTACTTGTCCAAACGGTTCATCCTAATATTATCTTTGAAGCTGGGACTACCACACGTGATCCTGATGCGCGAATGGATGTGGTTGTAAGCGGTTTGTTTGGCACACGTCTGGAGCTGTCTTTTTTGGACATTTGCATATTCAATACATTAGCTCCTTCAAATGCAAGTACCGTATCATCGTACGAATATGGAAGGAAATCAATGAAAGGTATTGAAAGGGTACAACTTGCTGAACGCTCATCTTTCGTACCGTTCACTACGTCATCAGTTGGGGAATTGGAACTCAGGCTACTGCGGTTCTGAAGACCATCGCAAAGAAACTGACAGACAAGCGCAATGGTCAGTACTCTGTTTGTATGGCAAGGGTCAGATCTCGTATATCCATGTCACTGGCAAAATCTGCTTCGAATTGCTTAAGAGCAAGCCGCTCTGCGTATCATCGTCTGATAGAATGGTTAACTCCATCATCTCGTCAGTTAAGTGATGGGCCGATCGCAATCCACGGACACATAACAATAACAATGTAATATATTTTTGAGGCCCATTCGAGGGAACCTATTATTAATTATGGGTTCATTATCGGGCAACCTTATTATTAAAAAAATATTATATATAAAAAAATTATTATTAGTCGACCTTGAACATAAATAGATCACGAAATGTTAAATCGGGACTTGTACGATAAAGACGCTCAGTAAAATTATAAGAATTGCGTATTGTGTAAAGCTATAGCGAGCTCGTTTAGGGCTCGGGAGAGGATAATGAGCGCATACGATCAACATGTGTTGATTAATCTGATGTTACATATCAATTCAATAACTCCTTGTGCTTTGGTTATGCGAGACTATAAAGGTCAACTCGCAATATTCCCGAGCGGAGCTGCCTACGAGTTTATAGAATATGTAACCTTCGCACACATAGAACATGGGAAATCCATTTCGTCACATTTATGATTGGAGTTTTAAACTGGCAAGATATCAATGTATTCAGATAGCGGAAATATTCCGATTGAGATA
>WNNJ02001028.1:0-16103 GCA_012934845.2 Pomphorhynchus laevis | reverse complement strand
AATAAGGATTGCAATATACCGGCGTTTCAGCATTTCAATGCAGATCACGATAAGTGGATTGATTACGGGATTCAACTGAAGAATTTTTTGGGCATGCACAGAGTTGATTCACAGATGCGACAAAAACAATTCTTACTGTCCAGTTGTGGTCAAGAAATTTTTCGCTTGGTTGGACAATTGATTCCGTCTTTCGAAAAAGAGGACATTACTTTCGAGATGATTATTAAGGAACTCGATCGTCATTTTAAAAAGCCGATGCATATAGTTGCAGCCAGATTCGAATTTACGCAATGTCGACAAAAAGCCAATCAGTCACATAAAGATTGGATAGCGGAAGCAAGGGGCCTGGCTAGTAAGTGTTCGTTTTTCGATCAATCCATTCAAACCGAACAGCAAGCAATCGACGACAGATTGAGAGATCTGGTAATTGCATATACTCCAATCGAGGAAATACGTATGAGTCTATTACGATTAGACAATCCTACGTTAGACGATGTAATTAGGATTGCTTCTAATTGGGAAATGACACAAGCTACTAAGCACTTGTTAGCGACGGAAACCAGCTCGAATTATGCAAATGACTCGAAAAAGGATGTTGAAATTTCGCATGTTAATAAATTAAGTGCTGGACGTCGATCACAATGGAATAAAAATTCCATGCCTCGTTGTACACGATGTAATGGTTCAAATCACGTAAATGAGCAACAGTGTTGGGCTAAGAACGTAAAATGTCACCGTTGTGGTAAGATAGGTCATATTCGTCGATGCTGCAAGGTAGCACTACAAAATATTCATCAGTTGATATCAGACGAGAATGGTGATAATAAGGCTGTAGAGTTGGCTTTTCTCGAAATTCAAAACGTTTGTCGAAGGGACCATATCCTGGGACCGACATTGGAAGTGAGAATAAACGGAGTTCAAGTGGAAATGGAGTTTGATACGGGAGCAATGTTGTCTGTAATATCTCAAAAAACATGGTCAAGTTGTGGTTCGCCTGAGCTAAGAGCGGGAAGATGGCTGAGAAGTTTTGGTGGAGGGTTGATAAAGAGCATAGGTCAATGTCAAGTGACTGTAGAACTAGATAATGTAGCCAAATTGTTGAATGTCGAGGTCGTATACGAAACAGAAAAGAGCTTGTTTGGACAACCGTGGATAGAAGCATTTAACATGTCCTTGCCACGTCAAGTAAGATCCCGCCCACGAGCTATCAATCAGTTAAATTTAAATCAACAAGGTGCATCCGATTTAAACCACATGTTACTCAGATTTAAGGAGTTATTCAATGAAGATCTTGGGAACATTAAGGATTTGGAGATAAAGTTACAAGTTGATCCATCGGCTATTGCACGATGCATTCCGGCTCGTCGCGTACCACTGCCATTAAAGCCAAAAATCGAAGAAGAGTTAAAGCGCCTTTTATCGAATGGAACATTAGAGCAAGTTGATTCAAACTGTAATTATATTGAATGGGCGAGTCCAATTGTTTCTGTGCTCAAGAAGGATAACTCAATAAGACTTTGCGCTGACTTCAAGGCGACAATTAATCCGTATCTGAATTGTGATTGTTTCGAATTACCGACATTTGAGGAGATACTGAGCAAAATCGCAGGAGGCACCTTGTATTCAGTATTGGATTTAAAGGATGCGTATTCACAAATGAAAGTTCATCAAGACTCTCGAAAGTATTTGACCATATCGACACCCTTCGGATATTATCAATATCGTCGATTACCATTTGGGTTATCCATTGCACCAATTTTGTTCCAGCGTTATATGAATCAATTACTCGGTACGATTCCGGGCGTCGCAGTTTATCTGGATGATGTTGTAGTTGCAGGTGAAACACGTTCAGAACATATAGACAGACTTCGAAGTGTAATGACAAGATTATTGAATGCGGGAATACGAGTTAAACGTGAAAAGTGTTTATTTCTTCAAGAACAAGTCAAATTTCTGGGACACGTGTTAGATAAAGGAATGGTAAAAGTTGATCCAGAGAAAGTTGATACTATTCAAAATATTTGTCCACCGTCAAATCCTAAAGAACTGCGAACGTTCTTGGGAACCATAGGGTTCCTTGAACGTTTTATTCCTCATTTGCGGTCGCAGTGTGCTGACTTGTATTCGTTAACGGGTGTACGAGCGAATTGGAACTGGACAGATCGGCATCAAAGCCAATTTGAATTGGTCAAGCAAAGTATGCTAAAACCGAAAATTTTAATACCATATGATGGGAAGAGTAACCTGAAGCTGTATTGTGATGCTTGTGAGAGAGGCTTAGGAGCCGTACTGCTTCAAGAAACTAAAAACAACCGTTATCTGCCGATTGCATACGCATCAAGAAAATTGAGCAGCGCGGAAATAAATTACTCGCAAATCGACCGGGAGGCACTTGCACTTATATTCGGTGTCAATAAGTTTCGATATTTTCTATTAGGTAGAAAGTTCGTACTCATCACTGATCACAAACCTTTGAAATACATATTCGGAAATCAACGTAATTTGCCAAAGATCGCGAATCAGCGTTTAGTCAGATGGGCATTGTTGTTGAGTCAATTCGACTACGAACTCGAATGCATTCCAGGAAAAGATAACATAATTGCCGATGTCCTCTCCAGATTTCCATGTCAAGGCCTTGACTGTGCAGAAACGTCGGGAACAAATGATATCTGTGTGAATTTGTTATGTGAGGACACACCTTTATTATCCGCAACAGCTATTCGCGAAGCTACGAAACAAGATTTGATTCTAAAAAAGGTGACGCAATATGTGTCGATCGGTTGGCCAAACAAAGTTACAGACTCGAACATTCATTATTACAGCACAAGACGCAATGAGTTATCATTTGAAAATGGAATTTTGCTTTTAGGAGCGCGTGTATTAATTCCGACGAGTCTACGGGAGACAGTTTTGCGAGCTTTGCATGCAGGCCATCCGGGAATTGTGGCTATGAAGTCCTTATCACGATATTACGTATGGTGGCCTGGATTGGATGCTGATATCGAGCGCTCAGTACAAAATTGTAACGATTGTCAGCGTTTCCGGAATAACGAACCTAACCATCCACTTCACAATTGGCCTGTACCCAGCGATATATGGACTAGGATTCACGTAGATTTCGCCGGACCATCCCAACAGGAGTATTACTTTGTGGTTCAGTGTGCTCTATCAAAATGGCCAGAGGTTATTAAGATGCAATGTACAAGTGCTCACTCAACAATAAAGGTATTAAGAGAAATATTTGCCAGAAATGGGGTTCCGGAAGAGCTGGTATCAGACAATGGTCCCCCGTTTCAGTCTTCCGAATTCGCGAATTTTTTGCAGTCTAATGGAGTAAAGCATGTAAGAGTATCTCCGTATCACCCAAGATCAAACGGTTTAGCGGAGAGGTTTATTCAAGTACTAAAGAATAAAGTGATCAGACCTTACAATATACACGATCGTCCAAAGCGATTGCAGCAATTCTTATTGTCGTATAGAAACACACCGCACAGTGCCACAGGAAAACCACCATCAATTGTCTTTACCGGTCATCGTTTGACTACCTTATTTGATCGTTTGAAACCGAATCTACGTTCTACACTTGAAGGTTATCAAGCAAATAACAAAATACATTTCGATAAGAAATCCAAACCGAGGGAGTTTTATTCAGGAGAAAAGGTGTGGTATCGGCAGAAAAGTAACGAACCGTGGTCGGCGGGGGAAATAGAAAAGCGCTCAAACTGGACATCGTATGTCGTGAGCAACGCTGATCAAAACTACAGATTACACGCCGATATGCTTCGTAAAGGAGAAGGTATAGAGAATCGAGAAATTACCAATGATGCAGACAATGATCAAGAGAAAATGAATTCAACATTGTCACAGCGGATTGAGATAACTAGTGATCAAAGTCCACTTACCATTACGAATTCGGCGGATGAAAAAAATCTTGAACATGATAATTGCCATCGCCAATTACCTAGACGATCAGAAAGAGTCCGTAAAGTACCTGTTCGATATGGCTGGAATGTGGCGTACTAAAAAGACCACATTTATATGGGGAAGAGGAATGTTGTGTATGAACGAACACACTGCAAATGTATGGCAATGACGATTATCACTGGCAGCAATGTGCTTGGCGGTATGCCTTTGTATTTTGACTATATATGTCGGATAGCGACTGTTTCTGAACGCTGGTGTTTTGTTTGTACTAAAAATTAAAAAACGTTAGCGTTTGCTTTGCAATGTCTGAAAACACAACAATAATAAAGAATTAAAATCAATATGTAACGATAATATTAGAAACATAATGGAAACAGAATGCAATTGTAAAAGTCTTAGTTTTGATAAAATAAATGAACATATATGTACCCATAATCTAGAATTAATTGAAAATTGTGAATTAAGAAAGCTGCTATCGAAAGGGTATAAATATAGATTAAATAACAACAACGACAAAAATAAAATATACAGTTCGTTATATAATAACTTAAATGATTACTTTAGTAAGCTGATTAATAGTGAAAGCTCGAATATATCTAAGATAAAAATTTGGAAAGATTATATATTTGATAAAATTAAAAATAAAATGAAAATAACAAACAATTATAAAAGGAAAGATAAAATTAATAAAGATATGTATAAAGAACTTACTAAATTAAAGGATAACTATATAATAACAACTATTGATAAAGCTAGTAATAACTTTGTCTTCATATGCAAAAAGCTTTATTATGATATACTAATGAAAGAGGTTAATTCTAATGATTTAAATGTAAATCCAGCATATGAACGTAGTGAGTTGAGTTTAGAATCAATTATTACAAGTCACTGTTCTATAATGGATAAAAAGGGTATAAAGGTTGAATTAGATAATAAAACTATACCTATATTATATTGGAATCCAAAATTACATAAAAATCCAATAAAACCTAGGTTCATATGTAGTGCGTTTAAATGTACATTAAAACCACTTTCTGTTTATATGAATAAAATGCTTAAAGTAATTAAAGCACATTTTAAAAAATATTGCAAGGTAATCGAAATTAATACTGGTATAAAACACTATTTCAGTATTAATTCTACAAAAGAATTTTTAGAACAGACAAAAGGAATAAATTTTCAAAATATAAATACATACGATTTTAGTACGCTTTATACAAATCTAGATTTAGTAGATATTAAAGAAGCGTTAGTAAAATTAATTAATCTTATATTCGGAAAAAGATATACATATATATGTTATAATAATTATAACGCCTATCTAACAAAAATTAAACCATCAAATAAATATAAATATATGGATAAAATTGAATTAATAGAATCCTTAAATATTTTGATAAATCAAAATTATTTAAAAGTAGGGACATCTATATTTAGACAAGTAAAAGGTGTTCCAATGGGTGGTAATAGTAGCCCAATTATAGCTGACTTGTTTTTAAGCTTTATAGAATATGAATTTGTTCATAACTGTGTAAAAACTAAATCTAAACAATATAAATATATGAAATATATGTTTCGATACATTGATGATATATGTGTATTTAATTCTAATAATTTTTATTCAATTAGTGAGCACATTTATCCAGAAAGCCTTATTCTTAACAAAACCAATATTAATGATAAAGAAGGTGTATATCTAGATATGAACATTAAATTAACATTAACTAAAACTACTATTAATTTATATCGTAAAGATGACATATTTAAATTTACAAGAAACATATTTTTGCATGAGCATTCATGCATACCATATAATATAAAATATAATACATTAAATAATGAAATTTTAAGAATTGCAACAATATGTAATGATATTGGCTTTCTTCAAAATCATTTAAATAATTTAATAGATACATATTTTAAACTAGGTTACTATAAAAATAACATCAAGCAGAAAATAGTAAAATATATAAATCAACACAATAATATAAAGAATAAATTTAAACTCTTAAGTGGCAAATTTTTATGGATGAATAATAAATAATATACTTTGCATTAGAATAAGATACTAGATAGTTATTTCAGAGGAAATACATCATTAGCATGTATTTGGCCCCGCTGCTATGTTGGGTAGAGGAGTTAGGGGCCGAAACCTGATAGCATAGCAGTTCCTCCTGATGACCTCTAATTCTTATTCTGATACAACGCCTGTTATTTATTAGTCAATTCATAAAAATGACGTTTATTTTAAATTTTATTTTTTATTTTTATTTTTTAACTTGATTTAAATTATAGAAAATCTAAAAACAATTATTAATTTTATTATTTAATTATTAAATTTTGATTTAGCATTATTATGTTTTGTTTATTTTATAATTATATAACAATACGTAGACTCAGTTAGCTGATTTAATGTTGAATATATTGATGTCATCAGTTTAAAGATCATTAGATACACTTGGAGATGATTATCATTTACTGCATTAATTGTGATCTCACATGAAATTTGACACCAAAGTATGTGATTTACCATAAAAGTAGGCGATCTGTATTTTTAAGATCTAAGCAGAATCTCTGGTAACAACATTTTCATCCTAATTCTGATTTGAGGAAATTGATATTATAGTATCAATAAAAAATCACCCAATCTGAATTTAAATTTGATCAATTGAGAACTTTGTAAATAGAGTTGCTCATCGATTGCTTGTTATTACTAAAGATTAATGCCGTAATTTAGTACGAAAATATAGGCAAAATGATTGTAAATAACCCCGAGCTAAAATGAATATATATCTTCAACTATTTAAGCGACTAATAGTAAATCAAAATACCATAAGATAAGTTGACAATATGGTTTTCTAAACGAAAAGTAATGAGTTCATTTTTTAAATATATATAATTTTTAAAATAGAATTAAAGACAGACAGCAGTTTAAATTAGCACATTAAGCGACATGATTAATTCTAATAAATTAAAACCGTGATTTATTTGAGAATAATAACTAAAATAGAGTTTTATTAAGTTTGTTATACATGTTTTAAGTTTATTCATTAAAATATAATTTAACCAAGTTAAATCATATTCCAAACGCCATATGTTGTTTATTGCATCGCTCCCGATAGCCATAATAATTATCCGTTACGGATTTTCAAGTCAGAAAAATTCACTTACTCGTATCAGTGGCTGTCAACTTGTTCAAAATATTGAAAAATTACTTATTATAATATATTTATATGATATAACTTTATAAAACACTATATATATTATACAATAAATAGGAATATTTAATAAAATATTCCTATTAATACTCCGTGATACTGAGTGCGCAGTATCACGGAGAATACCGGCCGCAGTTGATAAATAATTGTGTATGAGTAACTATCCGTGAGTAACTAATTGTTACTCATGGAAAAAAATTAAAAAATAAAGTAATTATTAAATAATTATATGTTTATTTCAATACTATTCAAATTAACTTTTATTTTAATTGCACATCAATATTCTAATTATGCTAACTATTGTGAATAAATTGCATACACGAGCCACTATTCTTCACTGGTCGGTTTGATATTATCGACGTGTGGTTGCTTGATATTATCCTCGTGTGAAATCAACCCCACGAGGATAATATTAAACCGACCAGTGAAAAATTCTGTTAACGTATATTTGATATGAACAATTAGATTTTTAAAATTACTTTGTTAGATTTTAAAAAATTTGCTAAGAGTTTATTTTATTAAGGCTATTAAATCACAATTACTTTCGAGCAAAGCAGCATTTAACTAAGATAGTATGAATGTAAATAAAAAATTGTACAAAAAAGATTTGTTCTGATAGTCAATCGAAGTAAATACTAAATTGCAAAAAAATATAAATTGCAATATATACAACAATAAGTTAGTTTTAAATTGCATTCCAATTGCAGACCTTTTTAAATATTGTTAATTAACCAATATTTTATTGAGAATTTATCTTAATTAATCTAATCATCTCAAATTTTTTAGGAGATTCCAAATACCTGCTCATTATGTAGCTGACAATCTTGTCTAGTTGGGTGTAACAGTTCTATCCTCGCATTGACAGTCATTCGTCATAATTGAATAAAAACTAGTACATACATTTGTTTATGTAAGTGTCACAAATCAAGTAGTTTTGACGAGCGTTTAAACAATTGCACGACACTAGCCACATTTCATGGGTTGATTCAGCCATTTCATTGGCCGAAATAAGCGTTGATTTGTAAAATTTTACACGCGAATGAAAACACTAATTGCCACAAATCACAACAGATTATTTGATTATTTCTATCTTTTAACTTTATGCCTTTGAATTCACTTTACAAGCAAACATGTGACGACAGTAAATACTTAGAAATTATGAATTTTTAGAGAATGATTTATAAATAATATCCGATTAAAAGTCGCAAATGCCCTGAAATTTTACAAGTTTAATCAATATTTTAAACAGAAAAAACTTACCACACATAAAATTCAACAAGGAAGGTAATCGGTCGAAACATTGACAATTTTGTAAAAATTTTATATCAAACAATTATCGGCAATGACTCCAGATATAAATTATTTACTTCATGTCTGTTAAAGTATATATAATTTCTATGTAATTTTTAATTTAGCCAAACCTATCAATTGATTTCATTTTCGTACAAAAATGCAAATAATTTATAATTTCATGCAAAAGTATTAGCTAATTGTGTATCAATTTCGAAAAATTAAAGAAAAACATTTGAACTTTTTGTAAATTTGACAATGCCGAGTATGTGAAAAATAAATCGAGGAACAAAAATACCTATGAATAAAATAAAAGCTATCTACTAAACTTGAGAAAATATTTTTAGATAAGCTAAATTAAACATTCAATTAATGAAAATATAAAAAGAAATAAATTTTCTAAAGTACAAGTCATTGCATAATGTCGTATATGCATTGTATGCTGTCATTATACATTATATAATACTCGTATAAAATACATTGCAGAATGTACTTTCACATAACCTTTAAGACATTTAAAAGTTTAAAATGATACAATTTGTAAAAGTTATTATTTAATTAATTAACAAAATTAATCGTTTAAAATATTAAAAAAATATTTAAAAATATATTTAACGTAAGCGAGAGAACAATTTATTACTAATTTCTAATTCATTTATATAACCTATATTTTAGAAAAAAATTGTTGGCTTACACGCTTCTACTGTTATTGATTGAAGATATACAGGACTAACTTAAAGCGCAATTGTATGACAATATTTATTTTAAACTGAATATTTTATGTAGAGTTTTTTATATCATTAACAAATAATCATAATTAATAAAATTGTTATTAAAGAAAAATGCCCTAAAAGATATTCAAGTTTCAACGTAAATTAATATTCTGAAACAAAAGATCACATGACGATACTCAAATATTTTGAGTAAATTGCAATATATAAAATCTAATTTAAATATATAATACATTAGTTATCTAATTGCAATATATAATACAATATATATTAGATTTTAGTGAATGATTAGGTAAATTATTAATTTTTATGCCTTTAAATAATTGATCTTTGATATTTAAAAGTTTATAAATTTCGATATCTGATCGAAAATACACAATAACAGGTTATCACTATCCCTTCCATTCAATACATTTTTCTAAAATCAATTTATTTGCGAATAAATATTCAATTTTCACTTTATATGGAGTTTTACAACATAAATAAATGACATATTATAATTTATATCTTCGGTATATATTTTTAGGACTGGAATTTATCTTAACACACTAAAGCGTCTCTGCTACAAGTTTTAAATATAATCGGATATGTCAATAAAGTGTAGATTGAAGGATTACTAAATATAAATCCATCAATATTAAAAATATAAAAATACTTTATATGATGCTTTTGTAATAAAATAACAATTTTATTTATTTTTATTCGTTATCTTTTATCCGGACCTCTTATTTTAAAGTCGATTGGAGTATAGGTCATGTTACTTAAAGTGTCTAAAGTGGGATGACAGCTGCGAAAACCAGAAACGATCTTGAACATTACAATGATGTCTTAATCTCAATAAAAAAGATTGCATTGACGATTGTCAGATCATTGCAATTTTGTCTCCGTGACTCTAGCCTAAAACGCTTTTTCCCTTGTTACTTTGAAGGACATAATAAAAATTAGTTTCTATCATTTTTGTTGCAAATGACATCCATTTGTAGAGTAACCTCTCAATTGTTATATTTATTAATTCTTCCATAAAATTTATTTGTAAATCAAAAAATTTTGATATTAGAGATACAATTGAATGGGTTGCCCGCAAATGGGCCCCATATTATTACTTAGATAACGTTTAATAAAAAGTAGGGGATCATTGGGGTTCGGAATCAAGATTGCATAAGACTCTCCATGACGCATGCTGAATTCCCCCGCTGAATTGCAGCACTTATGCGCTGTAGGAAATGGAATTTTGCCTGGCGTCGTTTGTAGCTAGCCTCAATCGCTTCCCAATTAGTTCAAAGAGGGCAATGGCATCACATCCTAAGGCGCCGATTGACTCGACAGGTACTAGGACGAAGCAGCAATATGAAGGATCTAAACATGTATATTTGATCCGTTTCCTGCGTTCGGCTTCGGTGGCCAGAGCTCCAGCACCTGCTGCAGAACAATCTACGTGAGACGGAGCTAGGGTGTTCACGCAAGTATGGTCCCATACTAGTAGACGTCCACAGTCCCATGGTACTAAAATGGTCCCATCTGGTCTCTAACCGTCAGTTCGGGACATACCACAGGGCTCCAAGGAGCAGGGGGAACTCGCTGCTGATAAAGCTGCCTTTATTATTCCATTCACTTGGGCATGTCGGAAGTGGCGGCCGATAGACCTTTTGCAGTCTAACCCATGCCGACCTAGTCTATCTACAATTGCGCCGCACCGGCAAGTATGTAATGCACAGAGCGGCAATCCCAAACGAAGGCCAATTGAGATGCGAATCCCCTCGTCGTCTAATCTTGTTCCAGTTGCCGCGTTTGGTATTGCCTGTAGGAATGCTCCTGCAGCTGGTGCATCCGCGGCCAGCAATCGTGCTCTTTCTGTTATGTTTGGGGCAGAGTCTAATAGCTGCTTGAATATTAGCTTTTGAATCGGGGCACTCCAAGATTTCTGACGCTCTGGATTATCAGGATGATCCGATCCGAGGCTCAATAACCACCTCGACCTTCCCAGCTCGAATTCGGGGTCTGTATGCGAGAAAACGGGGTAGCGTGCCTACAGTCGCTCGACACCCCTGTGTTGTGGATACCGATGACAGGAATGCTGGAAGGGCAGTATTGACGGCTGACGCAATCCCTAGACCACTAACGGCGATCGGAAGAGTCGCTTGTGTCGAGGCTTGTTCGTCAATGCTAACATTTAACAGTGACTCCAGAGAAGATCGAAGGACTGCGTCAAAACTTTAAAGGCCTGTACGTAAAAGGCCGGTGATCTACGAAGCAAATACGATAACTTCGTCCCACCCACGCAGTGCTGCAACAAATAAAGACTGTCATGTCCAGCGAGGAATAAAAGTCTAGTACCCATCTTTGTTAAGCTAGAAGTCGCTCTGTCTAATAATCCATCGATATTGGCCACATCGCCAGTAGAAGAACCCATCATCGTTGAACGTTCGACTGACACTCCTCTTGATCCTGATAGTGACAGCAAAATGGAATTAGCCACATTCTGGTTATTAGTAATGACCTCACATTTATCTTCATTCAAAACAAGTCCTAGCTCAAGTCATACTTCGCGCAAAGACTGGGTGGGTGCAAATGCTGTAAAATAAGAGAGGTCTCTTTATCGTAAGGGGCGAAAGTATCCTCTCAAATTGCTAGTCTCATAGCGCCGCGTGCATCCCCGAGCTCAATTTTTTCGGAAATCTTTCGGCGCAATTCTTCTGGTCCGGGTCGCCTACGCGAACGCTTCTCCATACGGCTCAGTGGTGCGGTGTAAACCCAAATCAATCATGCTATCCTGTGCTGGCGGAAAACGACTACATGATTCCTTTATCCAGCTGACAAGAGAAACTTCACGAGAGGGAGGCAAACAGAGACAATAGCGTGGGAAACTTAACAAATTCTTCCAGTTAATCAATTCAGAAGGAGAGATTGTGGCGGCACGCAAAAGGGAGCAAAGTTTCATTGCCACGGTTCAGCGCGCTGTCTTAGGAACTCGTCTAACAGCGCGGAATCCAGATCGAAACTGTTCCTTGACGTCTGAAACGAGGTCTTCAACTGTAGGCGGCAAAGGTATCGGGTCCTGGAAGAAACGCTGCTGCATCTGCTGATTTTGGGAGCAATCCGGATCCGGGGCAGCTAACTCTTCCTTCGTGTTTCCACAACACACCGGCTAACGTTATACGGAAAGATCGGAAGCACACACAGCATTCGCCAAATTGTTGTCTACTAATGTGTTCTTGGGAGTGTTATTAACTTCAGGAACGAATGGCGATTTGACTTCCGCATATCCGTTTATATCCATATTTGGATACTGAAGTCTCCCATATGTGTTGATCGAACGTTCGGCTGTTCGATCATTTGATTCGTTTTGGCAGTTTCAAATAAATTCGATATTTCGTCGTTGTCCTCGCCTCCATCCAATTCACAGCAACTATTTCTTTGAATCATTGTAGTAGTAAATAGTCGACAATTGAAGGCGCTAGATTGATCGCTCGATCGATCGCTCAAATTAATCACCCAAGGGCAACAATGAAGTTACTGTATATTTATTATTATTTCCTTAATAGAAGGCACGAGAGCGTAGCGAGCGCGTACATAAGACGTAAGACGTCTGCAAGTCGTAAGACGTCTGCAAGTCCAAAATCGCTTACAAGACGTTAATCTTTAACAAGTCGTTAGTCGTTTGCAAGTTGTAAGTCGTTGTATTTACTTCAGATTGTATGTATATTATATCTCTTGTTGACTTTCTTTTGACATTGTTTTATGATCTTTGTTGTAAGTAGTTAACTTAACAGCCATGAAAGTTCAAACTCATTTTTAATTCTTCTTTAAAATAAAACAATTAAAAAATTTTGTCTCCGTGACTCTAGCCTAAAACACATTTTCCCTTGTTACTTTGAAAGACATAATAAAAATTAGTTTCTATCATTTTTGGTGCAAATGGCATCCATTTGTAGAGCAACCTCTCAATTGTTATATTTATTAATTCTTCTATAAAATAAAACACTTTAAATATTTATTTTATATTTTATAAAATTATATTTTATATTTTTATTATTAAATACGAATATTTTCTATTATACAATTATTCAATGGGCTATTCAATTGTTCAAAGCGTTTATATCTGAGAATATAAATGCTAAAGAAATTATTCTTACAGTCCAGCGACATGAAACTCATCATGATTAAGGATTGTGTTTTTATTATACGTCAAGTTACTTTTTTTTATTATAAACTTGAGATTGATTAAAGAAAATAAATAAGATAATGTATCTTCATTTTTTTAACAATAATTTTATATTCCAATAAAGAGTTAGTATCGTTTCTGAAAGTTAAATAAATATCCCGTATTTATCAACCTTGCAGGTTTCATAAAATAACAAGAATATTTGCAGCCAATAAATACATATACTACGACAATTCTTATCTTATTAAAAATATCTGAATCATAGAACATTAAAGTTTAAAATATTCATGAACTCTTTTGATTTATATATAGTATATATGAGCCCATTTTACTGTTCTGATTTGCAAGTCAAAGTTGTATTAATAAAAGTATTATCAAACAAGTAAAAATATAAAAACAACACAAAAATATATTTAAGCAGAAAGAGACCATTTGTGTCTTATAAATAATGTTCAGGTTAAAAGGCTTTCTCAGCAGGTAAAATTTAATATGATTTTCGATATTTCATTATTAAATAGGCATTATCTTCAAGAATATGAAATATCACACAAATTAAACACTAAAACGATAAAAATCGTTTTGTTTATTTAAATTAAATTGTGTTGCAATAACTTGATGGCTCTATTGCTTCAATCAGTATCAATCCGTAAGAGTTGGAATCAACTAACATTATCCCAACGTGGTCAACATTGACAATCGCAATTTTATTTGTAACTAAAAAAATATTTTTACGTGGCAAATGCGTGCCGGTGCACGCTTACATGACCACACGCTACATGTCGTCCATACGCTGCAGTCGTGTGTCGATCACTTTACTTGCAGTTGAGCATAGTTGGTGTCAGTCGTGACTGTTTTCTAACGCCCTCCCATTAATGTCCTTGTGTGTTTAAGCTGTTAAGCTGCAACTGATTGAATTGATTGCATGTTACTTTTCTCTAAAACTTTTTTAGTTTTCGTTGTCGTTGAAACTCGTTGCGGCAGATCTCTGAAGCTCGTTGATTGTATGTTGTAAAATTGAATATATTATTAGATTGTAAGTTGTTATAATCAAGAATGAGCCAGTAGACTACGTTCATGATATTGTCTGTTATTTATTTCTCAAATGTAATGAACTCGAACACTTAACTTTTTGTATATATTCTTTAAATTTACCAAGACAATTTTTAGGCCGACCTGGATAGACTTAAACGTATCCTGAATAGAGCTAGGTAAGCCCTAAAACGGGCCCAGCATCTGTCATTAATAGGGAAAACCCAGGTGCGCCTCTGGGGCACCTGGGCTATCTCGGGATTAGTCTTCTTTTCTAGAGGACGTCCCCCAGAGCAAAGGCTAAGGTTTCTCAAGCTGCTCATCTCGCGTTTACCCAGCATAGTCCGCTCCGATTGGACTCTTCGGGGGGGGTGAATGACCCCGGGTGGTTCAGTCGAAGGGCGGCGTGTTGTATTGGCTGTGGGGCTCAGATCCCTTCGGACCTGAGGCCATGATGAATGAAGACGACGAAGAGCGATCTTTTTTGGAAACTTATTCTTTATTGTCCCGCTTTTTTAGATAGTTAGTTATCTTTTTTTCTTATCGTTTATATAGTTATTAATAAAATCCTTATTATTATAGACCACGTTTATGATATTGTCTGTTATTTATTTCTCAAATGTAATGAACTCGAACACTTATAAATTTTTGTATATATTCTTTAAATTCACCAAGACAATTTTTTTATCACTTTATAAGTATTTATCACTTTTCTGTAAATAAAGTCCACGGAACTGAATGTTATGAACGCAGAAACTTTTTTAATAACTGGTCAACATCAATATATTCAACATGAATTGAATTAAAAATCTGAAAATCAGGTGTTCTTCTATTTGGTTTTGATGTTTGATTATACAAGCAGTGAAAATATCAAAGCAAAGAATCAATCGTAATTATATTGGAATACACATTATTTAAACGGAATTAATAGATACAAAATTTAAGTAAGTAAGTAAGGGTTTTATTAATAACTGATACAAAATTTATCTGTTAATATTTCAGTACACACTCGCCTGCAAGAGAAATTTGATCGCTGTATCTCTCAATGACACTTTCTTAAAGATTTTAAAAGTCAACAGCATACTTCAAAACAAATTTTCGGTTATCATTAAATATGTGATGATAGTTAAGAAGCACACGCTTTCATGCATTTATTTGCTCTCAATTTAGAAAACATCCAGATACAATGCTCGATCGAGATTCTAAAATCATTAAGTATGGGCTGATAAGCATTGATTTATCACATGCTCGAACTAAATTAAAGTAAATTAAAAATCTGCAGAAATGACAATGCCCTGATTAACTTTCTTAAAAGATCGAATCAGTATTTCGAATGATAAACTATGTTATAAAATTCGATTTACCTCATATTTTTAACGTTTTAAAATTACTAAGGCATTAGTAAAGCTAAACGTTTGATCACGACTTTACTAATCAAGTACAATCTATTGAATTCAAAGGACATTCTCAAATACAAGAGGTCACAACGGTCAAAGGCTACAACGGTTAAAGGCTACAACAGTCAAAGGCTACAACAACCGGATGTGATATGTACCAGAGCCGACAATGACTAGACGCAACAAGGACAATAAATGATAACGGATTGCTAAGTTATACCTAGTGTACGAAATCACAATTCAAAACGTCACGTTTCATGTTAGTTTTGCCTTTTTCAGATATTATAGATTTCATTTATGTTCACTTCAAATTAGCATCTGATATACCGATATAAGTTATGATTTATATTTG
>WNNJ02001027.1:0-46271 GCA_012934845.2 Pomphorhynchus laevis | reverse complement strand
TATATATATATATATATATATATATATATATATATATATATATATATATATATATATATATATATATATATATATATATATATATATATATATATATATATGATTTGTCATTGTATGCTGCGATCTGGGATCCGAGTTAGATTCGTTCATATATTGAAAATCCACGAAAATACCAGAGAAGACCAATGTATATTTTTGACAACGTTTCGACTCTTTACTGAGTCTTCTTCAGATCACTATATCTACAAAATAAAAACAAAAGTAAAGTACATATAAAAATGTCATGTGATATCCTGCCATACTAAAGACATTCCCTGTGTTAATCCGTGTAGACAGTCAGCCATCAATTAACCTATCCAGTTGGCTTCTCTCCGTTTCCTGATGCTTATGTTCTCGAATCCTTGTTCAATTATTGTGTAGGAAAAGAATTCAAGTATGTTCGGCATATGTGCAATTGCGTGGTTTTCAGCTTCATTGGTTGGATCTTTGCGCTTAATATCTGCGCGTCTATTATTTACTCTTCTATTAAGTGCATTTCCCATTTCACCGACATATTGAATTGCACAAGTTATACACGTTGCCACATATATACAATTATTTGACACTCAGGTGACATCTGTCCTTATTCTGTAACTCAATTTTGTCACCTCACTGGCAAATTCACTAACAACCGGAACTAATTTACAACATTTACATCTAGCCCGCTTACATGGTTTACAATAGCAAATAGGTGAGACTGCATCGGTGTTGATAGCTCTTAATTTGGCACTAACGAGGATAGAGCGAAACGTTTTAACGCTGCGGAAGAAAACCACAGGTATGGTACCTGTGACCCCAGTCTGTTTATAAGCTCTTATTGTGTCCCTGTTCAGCGCTTGTAGTGCTGTATGATACGGAAGTGCACATATCGCTTGTGTTTCGGGCTGCGGTCTTTTAGCAAGTAGTATGTTTCTTGTTGCGTTACGGAGATTACGAATCTCACGGTCAATTGCCACTCTTTTGTAGCCCCTTTTTAAAGGGCTACATAAATATGTAGCCCCCTTTTTAAGGAGCTACATAATATTTTTAAGGAGGGTCTTCTTAAATTCATAGAGAATTTAAGAAGACCTCGAGCAGTTCATAGAGAATTTAACGAATACAGAATTATCAGGATCCAAAAAGCAAGTACTCGCTTTAGGGCTGAACTACAATCAAGCTCAAAGGGAATTTGGAAGGTTAGAACTTATGGAGAGCATTCGACGATTGTGCATCAAATTCTTCGAGCCGGTTCCGAACGTACAGGTCAAAAAGACATCCATAAATGCAATGGGTAATAAGTTATTCGACAAGTATACGATCATTGGACCTAACTATTAATACTCTCTCAATTTGTCTAGGGATATGTACAACGCTTTAGTTCGATTAAAACGGCGGACTGATATGGTTGTAAAACCTGCTGACAAAGGAGGTAAAGTCGTAGGATGGTCAACACAAGACTACATTACTGAAGCCCAGCGACATCTTTCCTCGCGTACATATACATCCGCCAATATGTATGACATAAAATCAGCTAATGAAGAAATAGCCTCTCTAGTTTCACAATTTGTACGAAATTGTGAAACTCTAGAGGAGGCAGGAAAGTTAATACCAAATGGGCACAAACCAGAAAAATTTTACATGCTGCCAAAAATTCATAAGGGCACAATACCATGCCCAGGTAGACCGATTGTCAGCTGTATTGATACGCCGACAGAGGCGCTATCGAGATTCGTACACACCAAGCTCAAACCGCTACTCAGAAACGTGACAGCGCACCTGGACAGTACGGATGATTTTCTGCGACGATTTGAGGACATTAAAACTACAATTCCTGTGGACGCCATTCTGTGTACATTAGACGTCGAATCATTATATACTAACATACCTCAAGACGACGGTCTCATTGCTTTACGTGAAGCCACAGCAGAATTGTCCCAGCTTAACTCTGATTTCCTGATCAAGGCTACGGATTTAGTGTTGCGTAATAACGTAATTGAATTCAATGGACAAATGTTCATTTGAAAGAGCGGAACTGCAATGGGTACCCCTCTAGCACCAACGTACGCAATACTGTACATGAATAAGTTTGAAAATGATAAAATTCAAACTGCTAAATCAAAACCGCATACCTGGTTAAGGTATATAAACGATATATTTATGATTTGGACAGCTGGTGAAGAAGCCCTGACAGAATTTCTAATTCATATAAACGATGGTGCGATGAAATTTTCAAGTGACAGGACATTGCCTGTACATTTTCTGGATGTAGCAATAGAAAATATGATACGTGGTCAAATAATAATGACATTTTTATTGCATGCCTCTGAACATTTGTACTTCACCTTTGTTTTTATTTTGTAGATATAGTGACCTGAAGAAGACTCAGTAAAGAGTCGAAACGTTTTCAAAAAGATACATTGGTCTTCTCTGGTATTTTCGTAAGTAAAAGATCTGGATGGGCCTTATCAGCTGCTGATCCAGACCTACATTTCGCGTTTCAACCCGTATTATCTGCTTTCTCCGTACACTGATGCTGATCGGATTTGAACTCAGGACGTCTGTATCGCAATTTAACGATATATATTTTTATATATTTCAATGTATAGAAATATTTACAAAACCTAAAGACTTTTATGTCTACATCAACCTATTACTTACATGTCACCTTATGACAGCTAAAAGTTTTGACACTGAACACAGCTTAAATTGCATATGTTGAAAATATGAAATAAAATAAAATATTAAATATGAATATTTAATACAATGTGAAACATTAAATATGAACACAGACTTCTTCCAGGTAAAATATTTCTTTTTGATAATATTTGTTGCAAATTTAAAATTATCAAGAACAAGTTTCTCTTATCATAAACAAGTAAAAAAATTAAGTTAATCAAATAACTATATGATGAAATTTAATATCGTGAATTAAAATTTTATCATTTTTTATAACGTCATGTTAGTCTATCAGATATGGATTTTTGTTTGACGATATGTCAAATAACCTGGACGGCATATTAGATCAGCTACTGCTTGCAGACAATTGCGATTCATTAAAGCTTGCAATTTCAAATTACCTTTACAAGTTGGCTTTAAAGAATTCATTCAATACATATATTCTACAAAAGAATACCAAGGCATTTTCAGTATTTGTTCAGCTTTTATCCACAAACAATGATGATATTGCAGGTATGATTGTGATTATATAATTAGATATTATTTTAAAATCATTAAATTTACAAATTTATGAGGGAAAACAATTATCATTTTGTTTATAAAGTTTTATTTGTTAATATTCTAAATTTTGTGAGTAAATATTTCAGCTTCGTCGATGAAGGTATTATAGTTTCGGTAATTCTTTTAGTCCACATAAGTCAAGACTTAAAAATAAGTTTTTTAATTTCTTTTAAATATTTAATAAAAAATACATGGTTTTAAACTTTTAAATATTTAAATAATTTTTATTATTCTTTTTGAAATTAAATAATTTAAATGTTACTAAAAATTAAATAAAATCATAAAATATCTATTGATTGAACAAATTGAAAAAGTTCTATCTAAATTTGCCAAACAATAAACAATGGAATTTTAATTTTATCGTAAATGTGATAGTAAGACAATAAAAATTGAATTTATACCAAAATTATTTGTTAGAATAATTTAAATTCCAAACGTCTTAGTTAAAATATGCTTATACAATTTAGATGCTAAATAACTAAATTATCGTTTATTAAATTTTAATTTACGGAATTGTTTAAGATTATAATTTTTGGTTAATTTGTTTAGTCAAGTTTTGTCTATTCACGCTATCTGTAAATTAATTTTTGCAAATGTTGATAATACCAACGTTTGTTCAAAATTTTTAATGTTATGCTTAAACATTTTAAATTGTAATAATTCAATGTTAAAGTAAACACCAAAGGCAGTAATTTTTTAAGGAGTATTCACCAAGTGATAGTAATTTAGGCCTGATTTAGTTAATAGAATTATTAAAAAAGTAGTTTTTCAGGTAATTAATAATATAATTATATTATAATTATATTATTTTGATATTATATTATATCATAATATGATAAATTATAATATATAATATATTATAATATATATTATAATATATTATCATATGTGATCTTGTAATTTTAAAAAACTAAAAATAGAAATACAAGTGTCGTAATTTCTGTTTATTAGATTTAAATGAATTTTAAATTTAAAAATAAGGTAATTCTCATTTAAATGAAACATTATTTTTCATCTTAAAATCATTTGATATAATTGGACTTAACATTTTCAAATAAATTTGTATTTACTTGACTTTGTTTTGTTATAGACGTTGCTTGTAAGATGTTAAATATTATAATAAGCGATTCAGTAAATCCATATGCATTGATACAAATCCTACGACGCTTTACAAAAGGAAATGTAAATGTTCTTCTAATTTGCTTGTACTTTTTGTGTATAAATAATTAAATAATTTAAACATATTATTTATTTATAATTATAATATTTGTAAATATTATAATATTTAATATTTGTAAAAATTATTATTTATGTTT
Organism: Pomphorhynchus laevis; assembly: GCA_012934845.2. Classification (NCBI taxonomy): domain Eukaryota; kingdom Metazoa; phylum Acanthocephala; class Palaeacanthocephala; order Echinorhynchida; family Pomphorhynchidae; genus Pomphorhynchus; species Pomphorhynchus laevis. The sequence continues at coordinate 41,700 of WNNJ02001027.1, read as the reverse complement.
TCGTTAAATATTGTTTTAAATCTTATTATTATCTTAGAATTAAACAAATCCCAAGATTTAATGGACAAATCTTAAAAATTTAAAATTGAAACCTTTGAAATAACTTTTGAAAATTGAGTTTTTCATCGAGTTTTTTTGTCAACTATCTATTTTTTGAAGTTTACAAAAATCAGTTCTGAAGATATAGAAAATAAGATATTTTTTAACAAAAATTAGCCGTCAATTTAATCGAAAAACGATTAAATTGACGGTTGTTTAACAAAATGTAATCCAATTTAATCAATTTAATTAACTAAATCGAATTAATTTAACCAGATTTAATCGATTAAATTAAGGTATTAATTCAGGTGGTTACCTGAATTAATACCTGAATTATTCAGGTGGTTACCATTTGGTTAGCAATTGTGTCCAGGTTAAACTTTAGTAATAATAAATATATTAAGATAAATTGTATAATAAAAATTTAGTTATCATATTTTTTTATTTTATAAGATGCATTTTTATAATTCGAATTATCAATTTGCTTTAAATATTTTATTTAAGCATATGCGATAAAATAGTTTCGTTTTTTATAAGTTGTTAAATTTTGACATTTTTTTTAAATACAGTCTATTTTTTTCTTGCATTTGATATTCCTAATCATAAACTATTTAAATTATAAATAGCGTTGGATATTAAATATATTAATTTCATTAAAGATAAATTTCTTAAAATATGTGACTTATTGAAAAAATTGATCAATATAAATGAAGAAAATAAATTTATTTAATGTATTTTTTAATCAACTTTATCAAATAAATTTCTTAATTGCTTGTGCTAATAATCATTTTGTTTAATTGACTCAAGTTAAAATTATAAATTAAAGAAGTATATTGCAAAGTTTAAGTTAAATGATTTAATTTTTTATGAAGATATATATATCTTAGTATATATAAATAGTATCGTCATTTTATAATTTTATAATTTGTTGGTATAATTAATTTTATAATTCATTATAAATTATAATGAATTATAATTTTATAATTCATTCTCATTTATCTAAAATTATTTAAATTTGCTTTCGATTTATTATTTTTTAATATAACTATCTTAAAATATTAATTTTAATATAAAATTAATATTTTATATTAAAATAATATTATTTTTATATTATTTAATATTAAAATAATATTTGTTATAATATTGTTTAATATAATTTAATATTTAAACATTCGTTAGAATTTTAAAATAATATGATAGACTTTGACAAACCGTGATATACCCTTAATCTTATATTAGCTTGAATAAACTATTTATGTTAAATATTTAGCATGTAGTCTAATATTTAAGCATTTAAAATATTAAACATTTATTTTTATGATTAATAAATATCATTTATTATTTATTTTAAATTAAAAATTAAATATTTAATTAAATATTGAAGGTAAAGTAATTATAGTTATATTGCTCTAAAGTTTCATTGTAAAATAAAACTAAATAAAAAATAAGTTTTTTAATTATTGAGGCCAAATTTTTATTGATAATTTAATATACTCTTTGTTATAAATAGATATGACATAATATACATGTATTTATTCTAAATAGGAGCCTAATGAAACCAGATAACATAACAGTTCCTTCTGCTGACATCTAAAAATTTATTTTTAAGTTTAGATATAAACAAGATACGTAGACTTGATTAACTATTCTGATTTATTGATATAAGAAATCGTAAATTTGAGGCCGATCAGCAGCGTCTACGAATGTTTGATTTATTTATATTACTTTAATATTACTGTATTAATATTAATGTACAATTTTAGCTAATTCTTTAATATTAATTTATTCTTTAATATTAATGTATTAATTCCAGCTAATTCTTTAATATTAATTTAATCTTTAATATTAATGTACAATTCCAGCTTATTCTTTAATATTAATTTATTCTTTAATATTAATGTATTAATTACAGCTAATTCTTTCTAAATGATCCAATGAATTTAATAAATATTGGAATACTAATTCTATGATATTAATAACATTTATATTAATCCATAAATATAAAATATATTTTATTAATTACAATTTGTTAATTTAACTGATATTTTCAGTTAAATGAACATACAGTTCAAACTAATGATTTATTCTTAAACATTTCGAAATACTTATTGATTTTTTATTTGTTTTCAGAATTTCAATTTAAAAATTTTGAATTATAATTTAAATAATTGACCAATTATTGTTTTTTAATTATACAAGTTTATTCTAAATTGCTTGTATTTTTGAGTCTTCTAGGATAAGCTTAATTCTCGATTACTATCAGTTATCAAAGATTTGCCTTTTCAGTGTCTGCCTGAACGTTATTTCATGTTTTTAGGTGGTGCCAATTCGGTAAATATATATTTTTTACGTCATTACCAAATTAACTGCCTTTAAAATTTTTTAGGGAATAATTATTCCGCCCATAAATGACCTGTCAAAGTATGATAGCTTTTCATTCGCTTTTTGGATATATATTGATCCAAAAAATGGTAAAATATACGAAAAAGACGCACCTTTCGTTTATTCGTAAGTTTATTTTTTTAATTTTAAATTAATTTAATATTTATTTGTGTATACATAATTTAACGTTTACAAATGCCGTTCTTTTATTGTAAATTATTTCGATGATTAACATGTTATTTATTTTAATTTTAAATTGTGACATTTTATAAATTAAATAAAATTAAAAATATTAATTAAAATTAAAAAGTTAATTGATCAAATAATAGAACTGCACAACAAAATTGATGGACAAATTGAATTGTGTTTTCCTGATGATGTAGTAAACAAAATATAAAATAAATTTATGACTATAATTCAAAATTTAATAAATTTATTAATTATATAAATTAATTATTTAAATTTATGACTTAAAAATAAATTCTTGAAAATCGCAGATTATAGATTATAGATTCATTCAATCTATAATTCTTAAAATTATAGATTGAATACGATTAATCGATTTTCTTATCTCATAGTAAAATATAAAAATAAATTTATCACTAAAATTCAAAATTTAATAAATTGATCCTAATCTGTTATTTTTAAAACAAAAATTTATTTTATAAATAAAAATTATAAAATATTGTTGAATTAATAATTATTTAATTATTATTGAAATATTTTTTTAATTATTTAAATAAACGCTTAAAATTAATTATTTAAATTAAAATTTTTATAAATCGTATCTCGTATTGTGTCTTAGCAATAAAATGTTATTATAGATGTAATTAGCAAAATTTAAAAGTAAATTTGTGTTTTGTTGACCTAAATTTTATAATTGTTCAATACAATAAATCAATAAATTAATTTATCAATTATTTATAAAATTAAAATAATAAAATATGTTGCTATTTAATTATTGAATTATTTAATTAATTATTTTAATTTAAATTCTTAAAAATAGTATCTCGTGTATTTTGAGCATAACATTGAGGATATTCTATATAATATAACTCCATATTAATTTTAATTCCATATGAATTATAATTCCATATGAATTATAATTCCATATGAATTATAATTTCATATTTGTAAATAATTTGTAAAATATGCTATAGAAAATCTAAACAGATGCTCTAAAGATAATGCTTTAAAGATTGAAGTCTGAATATATCACTGCTTGATGATCTTTTGTAAATTATTTTTCGATTAAATAACATTTTATGAAAACATGGCTGTTTAATATTTTATCGTAATTCTGATAATGCTGATTTCATAAACTGAATAAATTGAATTCTCTAATTAACATGATTCTTTACATAATGTGAATATGAACGCATATGAACACTTTTCTAAACATAATTGATAAATATAATGTAAAAAATTTATAAAAATTATCAATGATTAAAAGTAGATATAAGAGAAACATTTCACATAATTTGACAAAACTAATAGTCAATATAAATAATTAGCGATTTGAATTATGAGTAAGAAGACAAAGTATAAATAAGACTCACTATCGATAAGATTAATCATCAATAAAATTAATCAACGATAAGATTAATAATCGTAACGATTAATTATCGATAAGATTAATTATTGATAAGATTAATCATCGATAAGATTAATTATTGATAAGATTAATCATCGATAAGATCAATCATCGATAATATTAATTATCGATAAGATTAATCATCGATAATATTAATTATCGATAAGATTTATTATCGATAGGATTAATTATCGATAAGATTAATTATTGATAAGATTAATTATCGATAATATTAATCACCGAAATGATTAATCATCGATAAGATTAATCACCGGTAATATTAATTACAAATTCATAGCTATAATTAAATTTATTTATTAAATTATTTATCATTAATTTATTAATATTGTGTTAATATATTTTATCTTATTTTTTTTGTAAACCGTTATATATATATATATTAGGTCTCTTATTTTACCTTATAGCTAGTGGCCGTTGTGGGTTTAAGCAGAAATATCTAAAATATTTTTTCATTATTTGCAGCAAACCAAATATAAATAAAAACTAAAATAATATAAATAACAAATTATTAAATTAAATTTATTATTTAGAAAATTTTATTTATATGTTATTTTTTAATTGTTTTATAAATTATATTTGATATATCTTTTTATAAAGTTAAGAGTTACTTAAATTTAAGGATTATGTTTTAAATTTGTGTTAGTTCATAAAACGCAATTCGATAATTCACATGAAAAACAAAAATTCAATGAAAAACAAAAATTCGTCTTTACTTAATATTAATAATACTCTAAATGCTTTTATAATAATCCTTTACAAATAAATTAGTAAATGTACTGGTTTAACTTTTGTTTTAAGATTTTCACTTTAAGATTTCAATTACATTTTTGATTTTTAGGTTTCGCTCAGCTGAAGGTTTTGGTTACTACTGCAGAGTTGTTGGTAATTGCCTATGTCTCACATTCCAAAGAAATAAAAATACGACAGTAGATATATGTGTACAAACAGAACTGAAACCAAAACAGGTGCGTCTTTTATAATAGAGTATATTAAGAGTGACTACTCACTGATGTATAAGTAGTTAGTCCACGAAACAAGGGTACAGCTAAAGTATCTATTAATAGCGGTTTTTTTCCACCGATCTTTTCACCTAAGAGCGGTGGTACCTAACTTTTTAATGCCTTGTATTCCTAAAATATTTTTATACTTTTTGAAATCATTCAGGATTTTTATTCATTAAAACAACGGATTTCGAACTTGCAGGGGGCTGTCACTAGGGCTGTCACGTGGAAGAGATTTAACGCGCTTATTCGTATTACGAGAAATCATGTCATAGTTTTGTAAAAGGAACATGACTATGAGTATTTACAAAGAAATTGAACGAAAATAATTCAACCAAATAATTCAAAATGGTTGATGAATAGGAAATACATGTGATAAACGAGCAGGAGAACTGGAAGCTTCTGAAAAATGAAGCAATGTCAGATGGGGAAAAGTTGAAAGAAGATATATTGAATGCGCAGTCATCAAGTTCTTGAAATAAGATTGTAAGCAAAAGTCCGTAACAATATTCGTGGTTAACAATGATAATGTTTCCAAGAATGAAAAAGCACTAAATGTACTTTTTTCATTTATAAAAAGTACTCATTTCATTCGGGCGATTTACTTTTGCGAGTCTAGATTTAGTGATATTTTGTCAATCAAAACAAAATCTTGAAATCGCTTGAATGCACAAGCAGACATGCAAATCGCTATTTGCGACTAATGGCTACGTTTTAAAGATCATTTATTCATTAAACAGAAATAAAAAGTCTTTAAATTTTTAATAAATTTTAAATTGTAATTTTCAAGCTTTAAAAATCATGTATAGATGATTATTATTTTTTTGTATAATTCATGTTGTTTGCATGAAGTTTGGTGCAAGCTTCCGTATATTTCATTTTATTCATAAAATTCATTATTAAAAGTAGGTTATGCAAACTTTCTTCTGAGTCTTTAAATGTACTGTAAGGGATGCGAGCAAGTATTAAAATATTTTTGGGGTGCAGATCATGAAATATCGATAACAACTGAATTAATAAATAATATAATATGTCTTAGAATAGAGTATAAAGGCCACTACGAAAAACTATGATGTTATCAGTTTCAACACATATTCTAAAGCCCACCATAGCGCTTGTATAAGCACATACTATCATATATCATCAATACATTATAAATATATTATACCAATAATATAGAGATCGAAATATAATATGAAATGGTTAAGCGTTTGCGTAAATAAATTAAGGGCAGGTATCTGATGTTTTCACCTGATTCTTTTAAAGGCATTTATATCCAGTAATTAAATCAAAACGAGCATATAAATACTCGCACTTTTATCTGTTCAAAACACAATCGTTAGATTGTTTATATGTTCTATGTAATGAATATTCGTTGGTTACTGGAGGTGGTAAATTATTCATGTTCCTTTTACAAAGCTATGACATGATTTCTGGTAATACGAATAAGCGCATTAAAGCTCTCCCACGTGACATCCGCGGACTAAGCGACTTCAATAAGCAGCGGTTTAGATCATACCACTAATTCAGCTAATGGTCTTCACAAGAGTATCAAGGACATTTTCAATTTTTGAGACAATGTTTTGGATGCTCAAGTATGTCAACGAAGAAAACAAGTTAAAAATCTATCGTTTTAATGGATAAAAATTCTGAATAATTTCCCATCATGCAAGGGAAACGTCGATACATACAAAACCAATAATCTGGATATCTATATCATGTTTCGCATAGAAATCGTTCATAAATTAAAATGAATATTTGGTTTTTCTCTTCATTTCTTCGCAGAAAATGGCATCTTCAATTATGACACCATCATGAACATATCTCACTGTTGACTTCAATTTTCAACATCAATTGTTTCGTTTAACTTAAGAGAAATTTTAAAGAGACTAACTTTGATATCTGTTATAACTTGGCTAAAAATTTCAGAACGTAAATCCCTAAGTAGGCTTTGAATAACATTATTTGATAACATCACTTATTATAACTTGCTTGATGCTTCTTTTGCTCGAACATTTTTTGCCGTTTCTAATGCACATGGTTATATTATTTTCTGCGATTGTGTGTGTTTTTAGATTTGGCTATTTTATACGCCACTTGGTGACGTATAGTCACTACTTAGTTACGTATTTGTCTACTTTATCCTCCACGTTCTTCCGTTGATGACGATTTGGACCAATTTCCTATCATATTTTTCAAAACCGAAACGTAACCCCGAAAACCGAAATTTGTTAATCAAAATTTCAAACATCGTATGGGAACGCAAGATCTAAATGAGACAATATAGTTATCATTTCTTTAATTTCTATGATTTCTTTGATGACACTGCGTACATTTAAGTTACTTATTAAGAATTCAATCATATTTTTGACTTAAAATTTTAATATTAAATTTCATAATATTAAATTGAAAGAATACTTGAAACATTTCTGTAGAAAATGAAGACCTTATGCTTTTATGGTAGACACCGAAATCTCATTATTTTTGAAGGTCATATTCTGGATATTTTTTCTATACTTTTGTTGAAAATAATTTTAAACGAGAGTCGCAGTATTCGATATAAAATTTTTATGCAACGATTTGAGCCTAGTTAATGTTCGACGCATTTTTCGATATTGTTTCAGAAACGAAATAAATTTTGTTTTTAGTGGACATTCGTAACTATTATTCACCAGAGAAAAGTTTGGGCTACCGATTACGTCATTTGTTATCTTGATGGTATTGAACGAAAACGATTGAATACCAAAATTAGCATTCTGAAGAAAGGGATTACTAGCCTAGAACGCTGCTCGATTGGCTGCTCAAATGCTGATTATGAGGCTAACTCATTTCTAGGCCAGATATCATTATTCTGTGTATTTTCAATTGCACTAAGTCCCGAACATGTTAAAGCACTATTTAAACTGGGTGTGCATTATAAGGTTTTTTCAGTTGATTTTGCAAATGTTTTGTTATTTTATATATTAGGGCAATTTCAAGTTTCTAAATGAGACATATCACTTGCTCAGCGTCGATGAACAGAAAGTAAGTGAAATTCATTTGCATTAAATTTGTTTCTTTAGGTGTTTATTAGGTGTTAATTAGGTGTTTATTTGTTTCTTGAAAGACGCATCACGAGTATTTAAAACTCGAATATTAAAAATTTTCAACAATTTTAATTAGTTTGATAAGCATCTTAAATATATTACTGCAATTTATTTGAATTCTTATCGTGATATGATTTTACAATTAAAATAATATTTAATTAAAATTTAAAATCTCAAAAAATTTATTTTATTTTTAGCGATCTTTTATAAGTTTTAATTAATTTTAAGTTATAGCTGCAATGAATTTATTATGATAATACTCAGGCCACGGTGTTAATAATATTTATTTTATTTTACTCTCTATCTCTAATATTTACAACTTTATGAGTTGTATAGATACAAACCTTACTCATTCACCTTAATTCTTTACCCCAATTTTATTCCTTATCAATAAAGTATTGATACGATAATATTGAGAATATCTTTCATTTCCAAAACTTTTGATTTTAAAAAGTCATTTAAACTAATATATTACTAATCTTTCGACCGTCAATCCGCTAATATCACCGGGTGCAGTTACCGTTCAATCCAAAGTTGAGACGCTGCATTATAAACTTAAATATTAATGATTTTAATAATTATTTTTAAATTTATTTCTGAATTATAAAAAACTAAAATGAAAGCTAACTACATTTCATTGAAGTAACCATTTATTTTGAAAATAAAAAGAGATAGAAAAAATAAAAACAGAATCAACCACTCTAATCCCCAGATCTTACAGAACAACGCTCGAATAATCTGTCTTCGTCAATAATTATGTCGTGAAACTGTCGTTTCGGCGTTCAACTCTTTATCCTCTGCTTCAGGATCATGTTGCCTAAGGCTAAGGCCGGAGCATCTCTACCATCACCTTGCAGGACTTGCACTCTATGAAGTAGCATCTTACATCGCCTGTGCGAACTTGATCACACTGCCTTAAAGGACAAATGTATAAGACCAATAGCCATCGGCGAACCTCTCCGCCGTCTCCGTTCGAAGTGCATTTGTCTTTAAATGCCCAAACGCTTCGCTAACCTGCTACAACCAACACAATTAGGGGTAGCAACCCCAAACGTAGTGAAAATGATCGTTCACGACGTAAGAGACTCACCAAGCAACAAACAAATGACAACAACTGAACCTTGATGAAAATTGGAATCTCGAAGGCCTTCAACTCAGTGTCCAGAGAACACATTTACAAGAGGCCATTCGATTACACGTCCCGGAGCTCTTGCCGTGTTTTAACTTCAGTACAAGTGTAAACCACTCCACTGTTACGACTCACTCGACCCGCTAAACTCATGTGAATGAGTTCACTAGATAGATCTATTGCGTCTGTTCCTCTTCTTGTTGGCCGTTAAAAGTACGATTGAACAAGTATATTATATCTCCTGAATAAACCTTAACATGTAGTACCTGGAAGACGTCATAGTCGGCGGAACGCCGTCGTAAAATCGCATTCACACTCAGCTGGCTAATGCGAGCGTCAAGGTGATGGAGCTCCAGCTAAATTGGCGAAAGAGAGGTGATTGGCTTGACTAAATCCGTAAATGCTTGCCTGTCCCTACTATTTGATGTGTTCCAGAGAACACTTCCAGGAGCATGTCTTTGCTAGCATACTCATAGGTGATGAGTCTTCCACCGCTCTACACTGCTGATCTAAACAACTTATGAAGTAGCCAAGCTGTTAGACCCTCAAGTCGGAGACCTTCTACTCCGACACTGTGCTTCCTCATCCAGAATAAACGACCTCCACCACTCAGTCGATCTAAGTCTGTCAAAAACGTTTTGTCAATCATTTGACAGAAAATCCCCAGCGCTTTCTAGAAAATATGCGAGTGCCAACTTCACGAAGTGGCCGAATCACAGAATACACTCTTAATCCGTCTGGGTGGCTTTGGTCTAAGATACAATGTTGTGCGCCCCCATTTTCGCATTCATCTATATCGTTAAGTAGGTCGGATCGATATACAGTTTGCACGCTTTTCTATTTTCTGGCTATTTCGAGGTATAATTAACCCTAATAACTGCGATGGGCTCGTACTTCATACCGTTTACGAAAGACGGTCAATCATCAACCTTACCGCTGATCGCCATCTTGCCTGGACCCATCTGATACATTCATTAAGCAAATAGATCGTGTCCAGCCTCACACAGTTTCGTGTCCAAAAGATGTGGCTTATCTGCGCGCAGTGCCAAATAAGCATCCTGATGGAATCTAACACTTAACAGTTCTGCATCCTAGCAAGAATTGGCTTGAAATTCTATTGCACGAAAATGACTATCGATGGAGCCGCTGCATGCGTCTGGCGTATAAGAGAGGCATATAGTCGTCAACTTGCAGTACGGGGGTTATTAGGGACTACGGCATAACGCTATTCGCCACGTGGTATTCACAGCCGCACAATCATCCCGAATTGATGTAGCCCGGGAAATGCGAGAAATTATCCCAGACCTACATGAACACTCGGCAGACATCCTCTTTTATAAGGACCTTTCGTTTGCAGCCGACTTTGTAGTCACTTTCAGTCCTAGTAGTGGAGATTTTTGGGAAATGGAACGACGAAGGAAAGGGTGCTCAAGCGAGCTGCGAATAGTATGAGCCAGACAAGCGGAATCGGGTACGCTGTTACGGTCACACACTTATATTAGCGCATCTTCATGGCACTAATGATGTGCAATGCCAAAGTCCTTTTAGTTTCACTCGACTATCTGCCGATATCGGCTTGCTTTTGACTATGTTCAACAGAATACGTCTGAACCTGATTAGCGCCTCTTCGAGCAGGAAGCTTGTCTCAACAAGAAGGTTTCAGCAGAATCTTTATACGAACGCGGCGATTCACTTATTGCCCGGTATTCAAATGACGATATGGATGTTATTGAAGGCATGTCACTCGTTTACGACAAATTTAAATCCAAATCTTTGTATGACGAAAATACGCTTTTTTTCAGTTAGATCCCTTGAACCAAGTAAATTGTCAATCAATTATAAGACAATGGCATCAACCCAGAACAGATTAAATATACCGATCAGTCAAAAACGTTTATTACATATCCATGGTTCAGTAAATATCGACGAACTTCCTCCACCTCCGAATAGTATGATCAATTTTGATTGTGAAAACTAAACTACCATCACTCGAGATGAGAAAAACCAATCGCCGCCTTGGGACAAGAAATTTAAAGAAGATTTGCTTGAACAAATTCGCAACAAGGCTTTCAACTTTTGAAAAATGTCGACGACGGAACGATCATCAACAAATGATTCCTTCGAGAGCGTGTCGAAGCCGAAATCTTTGCATACAGCCTCAACTAATGCACTACAAATGCGACGCGACATAATTCACCTTGACAGCGACAATCATTCATCAAGTAGTGAAGCAAACAACAACGAGGCCATGTATAGTATGTTTTACAAAATACATTTTTATAAAATACACTCGCTTAAAATAATAAAGTTTAGCGTTTACTATTAATATATAAGTTCATTAAATTTGTTAGCAATTTTACTGATATCAATTTACGGTATCGGTTTCATCGTTAGAAAATCATTGTTTGAAAATCAACTTTATTATGTTATGTTTTTGTTTTACTCGTTTGTATTTTCTAAAAATTCACAGCTAATCTTAAAATATCGAAAATACCTTACGAATCACGGTGCTATTTCCGGCTTGTTTCCCAGTAATAACGATTTAGTCCCTATGACGTGATGGCAAATGTAAAGTATGTTCCTAAAACACAAGCAATTTAATAATTTAGCAAATTTCAGAGATAACGGATGTTCTGTGAATAAATTATAGAGGACACAATCATCCTTTTTTAAGTTTGATTATAAATTCAAATTTTATTATCGGAGTTTAAGCGCACTGAAAACCTTGAAAACCTTCATCGGTAAGAAATCATTCTATTAATTTTAATTAATGTCTATATCAATGAGCGATCATGAATTTCCTTTTCAATTTTCAAGTATTTAGCGACGGGCAAAATACGCTAACCTTTTCGAAACATGAATCAATGAAACAACTTGATAAATGTATTTGTAACATCGAATTATATAAAGCGCATGTCGTGAATCAGCTTTCATTATTTTTCTTCTTGATGTTTAAACGGTCTGGACAATTTAAGAGCACATTGATCGTATTATTGGACAATTATTATAATGATTACTTTTAGCTGTGTGTAAATAAATTACTTTTAACTTGTAAATCAATGAACATACGTCTTTTAATTACATTCAATTATGATATTAAACATTAAAATTCACGAATTTATCTATTATTTTCTGTTTTAGTTAGTATACGACGGATCGCTTTTATCATCGTTAGTTTTATCATACAATGCTTACTTTACAGACCAAAATCTAATACTCAATGCCGCACTTCAGCAATCGAATAACTCTTTATTTATTGGTAACCGGCATGCACAAATGCTGGAATCAACAATACTTGGATCACACGATTCAATTTACAAGGCGTTACATAGCATTGGAGGAGTTAAGGTATTTTACACGTTTTGTATGCTAGATGTTATATTGTGATTTAGTGTGTTTTGAGCTTATTGCAGCTAATTTCGAATGGACATACCTACTTTAAGTAATTATTTTAAGGCATTTTCCTTAATTTTCTGTCTTTTCAAAGCATCTCTATAATTAGCTTCCTATGCGATCTATTATTAAACTCGTTTGCGATGCTAAACCAAATGCTTCTTATAAAAGGCTTCATATTTTTAAACGAGTGCATTATATCAATGGTATGTCATGAATTGTTTTTATCTTAATTGTTGTTCTATGATTAAACTTAACAAGGAAGACGATCAAGTGTGCGAGGAACTGTTTGTGCCGCTAATCATTCTATGTCGTCATATTCAATCCAGTGTATTTGCGCATTCTCTTGCGTTAGGCGAACAAGCACTGCGACATATACTTATGCATATATTTTTCAATTTTGACAATGTGAAGACACGATCAACAGATGTAAGATTGATATTTTTCTCAACTTTAATCATTTGTTAATGTAGGCTAACGATCGTATTTTTGCGTATGTTGCTAATGAGATGGTTATAGCTTTTTCAACATTCAACAGAATATTTGTTTTACACCTAATTGAACAGATTTATTTCATTTTCAGAGAACTTGGTACCTAGTTGTAATTATATTCTGATTTATTATTTTGTATATTTTAAGATGACAAATTAAATATAACCACAAAGCTGTTTTTAATGTCAATCGTGCAACATTTAGTGCTCCTAAACTGTTCTGGTAGTGAAGAAATGTCTATCATACTTGCAAATATCCGTCAAGCAAAGGTATTTTGCACTTTGTGTACAAATATATAATAATATTATTAATAAAATCAATGTTGAGATTTATTAAGACCACTTTGCCTTTCAGCTTGGGTCAAATAAACAAGGAAAAACAGATTTGCAAATAAATTGGAAAAATTGAATAAAAAAATGATGCAATAAACATTCAAAATAGTTGATTGTTGAATATCAAATCACCATAATCAAATTTAGGTTATGGACCGGTGCTAACCGGTCAATACTACTGAGTGATAATTTCGATAAGTATACACATGTAAAGACGTGAAAAAGTGATTGACAACATTCAGAACAGTAAAGACAATTACAAGTCAAAGATCTTTCATGAATCATTATGCGTTTCACACAAATTTTAGCGTGATATCCATGTAATGATGCACGCCAAATAAGAGGTCTCTTACTATAAAAGGGATTTATCTAATTTGATTGAGTATAAACATGAGTTAACTCATACTCAGGGTCTAAAAGTGCGGTCGTACTTTCAAGATTTTGAATATTTGTAAGAAATTCATGGGTAAGAGGTAGGTTAAAAATATCTCTTATATAGATCGAGCATGGCTTCACCTTTGCTAGGAATCCTACAATAGTGCTAGAGCACTTCGGTGAAACCCCGACTATTCTTTTAATGTATCGAGTCTGACAGTTATTGATTTGTTTAAAGTTGGATGATTTTAAGTCTGGCCAGAAGGATGATAATCCGTAAAGTAAGCAAGGGAGTAACAGTATTTGAAAATAATGTAGAGCACCTTTGAAAGATAAAGCTCCTAAATTAGCGACTCTTGAGGTAGCACCTACTATCTTTGCGCATTTGTTTTTGAATATGAGAAGTGAATGACCATCTTGACGTCATTAAGATTCCTAGATATGTGTAATTAGAACAAAATTCTATTATTAATAATATTAATAATTAATTATTATATTATTATATTATTAAAATATTTTATATTAAACCATTAATATTCAACAAAACATTACGATTTTGTTTCAATTCTGGCGTTTTCAATTCTGAAAGCTTCACTAAGGATTTCTAATTAAAATCATTTTTTCTTTTAATATGAAATAAGTCAAAATATTGACCTTTTTCTTATTTCTTATTCGTGAGATTTATGATGAGTTACTTATAAGAGCACCGTAATCATCGAAAGAAAACTAAATTTGGAAAATCTATAGATATAGTCAAACTTTATTTCAATATCCATTTTGGATTTCAGACATTAGCTCAAATATTTTTAATTTTTACAGATTCTTTTAATCTTCTCGTATATTTTAATTCATTCTTTAATTGCATTCTTTGGGAATTAAATTTGAAAATATTAGAAAATCTGATTTGTATTAAATACAATTCTTTGTTTTCTACTAACTTGCAATGTTCAAAATAAAATACAATCTAAGTGTAATCTAATTTAAATATCTAATTTAATCTAAATATAATCTAATTATCATCTCAAAACATAAGTTAACGTATTGGATACAGAACGTATTGGATATCAAGTTACTAAACATATCAATATCGTTTATTTGTAAGTGAACGTAGTCGGCACGCCACAAATTGCCGTGAATACACGTACTTAATATGATAGTTAGAAATAAAACTAATATTTATCATTTTAAATCATTCTAAAAAATATATCATTTTATTAAAAAATACTACAAGAAATACAAAGTACTTTTGACAACTAGTACATTAATCTAAAGATTTTTATAAAAAATATAAAATTTATTTTTATAATTAATTATAATTTTTTAATAACTGTAAATTAAAAATTAATTTTAGTTTGTCTTTTATAAAATTTATTTTATAATTAATTAAAATCAAAATTTATTAATGTTTTAAATTAAAAATTCATTTTTCAGTTATTCTAAATCGATATTTACGATTACCGATATCAAGCCCAAATTTAATAAGTCGGTTTAATAATCTTCGATTATCATAGAAATCATCATTTGCACTATTTAAAAATATGTTTATCGCTGAGTTTATGGATGAATCACGAGTCTCATACCGGAATATAATATTCATAGATTGCATATAAAGTACCAAGCACAATTTTATTTAATCACGCAACTTTAAACGAGTTTTATCAATAGTTTTAAATATTACATATTTAAAATATGAAAATATTAAATATTTTAATAGCTCAATATTGCATGATGTTTCATTTTTATAGAAATCCAATGAAGATAACCTTATGCTGTACTTGGATTTGATTTTCAAACTGCTATCCCAAAATCCCAGAAAGCTTGTTCCCTCGTTTGATCAGTCGGATGGATGCAGGTTATATTTTAAATATGAATATAATATGAATTCTTCATATATGAAGTTATTTTCAGATGTATGATGTCATTGTTGGATTCTGCAAACTGCACCGTTCTCTCAAAGTCAATAAAAGTTTTTTCAGTTTTTCTAAAGCATAGTACCTACCTGTAAGTGCATTCTATCTAATTTTAAATACATAATATGAGTTTTTTATTATGAATTAAAAAATATCCATTATCACGGTGCTGATAAATCTATATCAGCACCGTTCTCACAAAGTCAATAATAGTTCTTTCAGTTTTTCTATATCATTGTACTTACCTGTAAGTGCATTCTATTTAATTTAAAGTACCATCATTTGATTTTTTAATTATTTTTAATTAAAAAATATCCGATATCAATATCCAATATTCAATATGTCATTATTTTTTCGTATAGCCTCTCGATACAAGAACCAAATATACAATGTTTTAATAAACATTGCATAGAATCAATCAAAACAAATGTAATAATATAAAATTGAATATAATATATTATAATATAATATTGATAATTTTATTAATATATAATTCTGTGCTCTGGGACAAAAAAATAATAACAAACATATGATTTCCAACTTTAAAGCAATATAGTTAATGTTTTAGTTTTTGGTCGAGTTATTGACTCATATGCTTATTTTTAATAAATAATGTTATTTATTGAGAATATAAATTAAATGATTTAAAATATAGGTGTATTTATTCGTACAATAAATAAAATTATTATTAAAATTATTATACAAAATTGAAATTCAAATGCACCCAAATATTACCTTGACAAATCTTAGTTCTAATTGCATTCATTTTAAGAATTTAAAAGATAAAATTTATTCGGAGTTTATAAAAATATTAATAAATTGCTTAAAAATGTATTTTTTAAATATTGAACACAATAAACCGTCAAAATTTTAAATAATATTAAACCAAAAGCATTGAATGAAAAATATATAGTAATACTCATGATGCAGTCTTTAATCTAAACGACGATGTAATAGCACGTTATTCTGTTTATGTCGTATCTATTTACAATGTAAAATACAATTATATTAAACTATAAATGATTAAAATTATAATTGATTATAATTATTTATTATATAATTTATATATAAATTTACATTTTACTTATTCATTTAAATTAATTTAGTAGATTAATTTAATCTATTATTATTCTAATAAGTCTATTTTAAATAATGATATATAATTATATATTAATTAATATATTAATTACTTAATTATTATTAAGTAATTAATTATAATTAATTTTTATATATCAATATTTATATGCTTGTAATATTAATATGTTTAAGTAATTTAATATATTATCATAAATTATAAATCATAAATAATTATTATATAAGTAATTATCATATTATAAATTACAAATTATCAATTATTAAATCATAAATTATATTAATATAAGTTATCACTATTTGCTGTATTATTTTCTTAACCACTACTTACACGCTAAAGTTACACTAACAGTATCTTATAAATATTAACAACCACTTTTTACCCAGAAAAAAATAATGTACCACAAGATTTTTCTTGTCAACCCATGGTCCGGGTCGGGTCGTGGAGGCAGTGTACGAACAAAACTACTCCAGACATCGCTATCCTGTGAGACAGACCAGAGTTCTCTTTATGAAAACCCAAGACGGTCTTTGGTCAGTTTCGAGATTTGATCTCTCTACCGGTTCCCAGGTATACCTTGAGTTCTCTTTCTAAATTCCAGTCTGAAAAGCCCTTCGAGGAAGGCGATCCATAGATATCCTTTGAACGTCTCCTAACCACCTTAACTAACTTTCTTCGATGTGGAGAAGCAGCGACTTTACTCCCAGTCCATCCCGGTTGACCGAATTTCTAACCTTATCCCTAAGGCTAAGACCGGCCACGGCGCAAAGGACCATCATTTCGATCGCCTGTATCCGAGATAATATCCTTTCGGTCGTAACCCAAAGCTCATGACCATAGGTTAAGATAGGAACAAAGATTGCGTGGTAAACCGAAAGCTTCACCTGACGACTCAACTCCCGATTCACCACGAAAAACCTGTACAAAGAACGCATTGCAGCGTTAGCTACACAGATCCGCTTCTCAATCTCCCTGATGTTTCTGCCGTATTTTGTGAACAATACCCTAAGATACTTGAAATCATCCATATTAAGAAGATCCTTTTCCCCAATCTGAGTTAACATTGACAACTTAATCCGATACGAACACAGAGACAGTCTTAGAGGTTTTAACCAACATCATGCTGCTTGGCATTCTATCATAAATTGATCTATTAGGCATTGTATGTCCTCATCAAGAAACCATAAAGACAACACCATCTGCAAAAAGCAGATATTGTGTCCTGATGGAACCGAACTGAAGACCGACATCCGTCAGAGCAGCCCGTCTTGTAATTTTATCCATGCAAACAAGGAACAGAAGTGGAGACAAATGACAACCCTTACCAAGCTCAACGTATACTGGAAATGACTCTGACTTTCTACCTATAACACTAACACAACTCATACTTTGTTCACACAGAAAATCCACACCTACCCGAAGATTGTTTGGTACTCCATACTCCCTTGGTACCTCCCACAACCTCTCTTGCGGATTTTGCGCGAACGCCTTCTTCAAATCTACATAGCACATGAAGATCTGTTGAGCGAACTCCCAAGGCCTTTTTAGGATAGTTTAGAGAGTAAAGAGCTGATCCGTAGTTTTACGATCTGAACGAAAGCGCATTGTCCCTCTTTCAAATGCTTCTCAACACTATGCCAAATCCTTAACTCAAGAATCTTTGCAAATAACTTAGCAGATTGGCTGTGAAGAGTGATGCCCTGATAATTAGAACACACTCCTTGGTCAGCTTTCTTAAAGATCGATATTACTACCATAGTTCGCCACCTACTAGGATCCTTACCCGAGTTCTATGACGTTGAAAATAGGCCTCCCTGGCTCTCTTCCGCCTTTTCGTTCATTGTCTAATCCGCTATTTGAGTCATCGGAGGGATCTGAGATAGTCTATGAAAGGCTATCCCTACGGCTGATGCAAGCCGGCCAATTATTTAGACGTTTATCGACTAATGTCGAATATTAGTTGACAGGGCTGCTCCACAAAGAGACTAATTTGCAATAGGTTCAAGCTGACTACCTAATCGGCTGGCACTTAGCGGGCAATAGGAAACGATTTTATCATTTTAATAAACTGCACGATTTTTGAAATTTGATATTGTGAAGCCAAATGATGTGTGAAATAAATAGTTTTATGTGTATTAAATAGTTTTAGATGCATTATGTAATAAATAGTTTTAGTTTTATATAATGTTTAATGATTTTAATTTAATGTTTAAAAATTATATTAACTAAAACATTTCCTGACTGGATGATTTGATTCTTTAAAATGAGTTGCAACCTCCAACTCAATTGGAGTATATAGTTTTACCATTGCTCGAGCAATAATATGGATTTAATAATAAGGTCTACTTATAATAAAGATCTATAGAACTACCTAGCCTATCAGTTATAACTTGTTTTTAATTTCATGGCCTTAGACTTCTGAAAATCAGTACTCACAACGCCTTTAATTAGATAATTAAGTAATAATGTATAATTATCAAATTATATTATTTTATTAATAGAGTATCATTATAAAATCGAGTTGTTACTTACAAGTTCCCCAATTTAATTAATGTTTTAAATTTTTTATTATATTCTAATATTTTATTTTTAATTTAATTTATTTAATATTTTTACTTTATTAATGTAAAATAAATTGTTTGAATGTATTAATTATTGGATTTCTTATCTTATTTATTATTAGTTTATGCTTATCAATAATTTAATTAGCCTGGATTATAAACTATTGTAAATTAATTATTGATTTAATCAATAATATTTAATAGTTGATTAATTTAATCATTAGATAGTAGATGATATTTTGAATCTATATATTATTGTTATTTCTA
The DNA here is from genome assembly GCA_012934845.2 of Pomphorhynchus laevis. Taxonomy (NCBI): domain Eukaryota; kingdom Metazoa; phylum Acanthocephala; class Palaeacanthocephala; order Echinorhynchida; family Pomphorhynchidae; genus Pomphorhynchus; species Pomphorhynchus laevis. The sequence continues at coordinate 22,025 of WNNJ02001027.1, read as the reverse complement.
TTTAATTAACTTAACAAAATACTTTAATTTTATGGTATTTTAATTAAAATATTTATTCGGTGATTTTATTTATTATAAATTCGATAATTTTATCCATTCATTTTGTCATTGTAGCCGTAAGAAAGAAACAATGAATGATCAAGGCATGTACGTTCTTTTGGCTAACAAGTTAGTTAAATCAGATGCCCAAATAAATCCCCCTTTGATAACTCTACTAATTCAAGTTTGTATAGCTTTATTTCCCATAGTTTTCTACTTATATCTGATCGGTTTTGTATTCCAGCTCATTCTTGACATTGTTGACCCAGAAGAGGTAAAAGAGAAAAATATTCATCCAAATTCAAAACTGATAATTGAAAATCCTGGTAAAATAATATTTACAGATAACAAATTTATGTCTTTGTTTAGACATGATTATTACCATATGCAGTATTTTATCTCATCCTGTTCACCGTAGGTCTTCTCTTATTCTAACTTTTCTAAAGCGTCTGTCTGAAATCATACGTAAGAATTCAGAAAATAAAAGGTAACGTTTGCTACATTACAGTGATTTACAGATAAATCTTAATAATTTTTAATTCGTTAATTCTTGTAAATTTTCTATCTGATAATTTATAAATATTCTTAATATTTCGTATATAATATTTATAATATTATAATATTATAATATTATAAATTTTATATTTTGTACATATTAATTTGAATGAATATATGATGCATAAAATTAGAAATAAAAATAATATTTTTAGTTGATAAGGTTGTATAAAATGCTTTTATAATAAAAACGTTTATTGTTTTTGCTATAACGACATATTTGTTTTTGTAATTTTATTCGTTCGTTCTTATTTTTTGATCTCTGCATTCAATGAACACAAGTTACGATTGCTTGTTTGTATAATTTCTTGCGAATTTTACTTATTCGTTTAATATCAAATTATATTATGTTATATTCTGTTTGTTTTGTTATAGAGTTTTCATCATTCTGCAGCATTTTCGCATTCAAATTTCGCATTTTCAATATTTACTTCTTTTACAAATTACATTTTCATTTTTTACATTTGCACTTTTTACTTATCACATTTGATCTCATATTTATTCTCAATCCTGTTATTGATGCATTTAATTATGTAATTCTATTCAAAATTATTTAAATTTCTTTTTAATTTCTCATAGCACTTAAAAAAACAGAACGTAACATTAATGTAAACACACTAATCAAGTTTACACATCAGATGAAACTTTCTCAAGAGCACTGTTTCATGTAAATGAAACAGTGCTTTTCTAATGCTATAACTATAAAATAGTTATAAAAATAGCATTGCAAAAAGGACTATTATATTTATATTATATATTTTGCTTTTCATTTTTTAAATATTAGTTTTTAGCACTTTTTTAATATAAATAATTGCAATGAATTAATAATTATTATAATTATTATAATTATCAATAATTATTATAATTAATTAATGATTTGACAATTCCCTATTAATGTATAATTATAAACTTGTAATAAATTAGAAATATCTATTATTATCAAATTTTAGATTTTAGATATTATCTAAATTAATTATCAAAAATGAAGTTATTTTTTAGTACGTTAGTTTATATTTAATCTTTAAAAAATTTGTTAATATTTTAATTTATTTGATATTTATACGCAGGAGCTAGGCTTTCTTTATATTGATTAATATTATTATAAAAATTGGTAAATTAATAATAAAAAATTATAATTGATAACATATTAAGAAATACTTTTTTATATAAGAAAATAACATAATAACATAACAGTTATTTATGATAATCTCTCGTCTTTATATTAAAACACGGTATATTAAATATCAATCAGTTTATGAAAATACTGGGTATAAAAGTTCATTTTAAGATAAAAATTTTAACATTTTATGTATAGTTAAAATAATCTAGCTTCAGTTAATATAAATATTTTTATGTTTAATTAATTTATTAATTACCCATTCTGTCTTTGATTATAGGCGAATATTGCGTACATCGTTATGGCAGGTTTACATATGTGCATTTTTGAACACGGTCACTGATCTGCAGTTAGATACCTTGCTTATAAATGACGTCGTTTTCAATATAATTACAGACCTAATCTACTTTGCGATCCGTCACGAACACGACGGATGGCGGGTGCTTGTTGACACTCTCTCGATTTTGTACCGACATGTATAATAACGCTTATTTGATTTCTTTTTACTCTTGTAAACTTTTAGACTTGTATACAGTTGTCTTCACAGAATAATTTACAAGTAAGATTTTTTTTATAAAGTAAGCAATTAATAATACATTTTGATAAGGATCTGATTTCGATCAATTTGTCAGTTACGAAGCTGACAAATTTTAGTTTAAACAGATTCCATTTGCGGGTGATAAATGATTTACTAGATAGAATTGAAGAGGATTTACTCGAATCAATGAGGTAAGTTTAATAGTAAAGGTTTTTTTGAAAAGATACCTACTATTCTCACTTATTGTTTGTATATTTTTGCTCAGTTGAAAGAAATGCATGTAAATTAATTTTTATTGTGTATTATTATGCAATGCATAATAATATTTTATTATTATGAAATAAATATTTCTTATAAGAAATGTTGCTTAGTTTTGTCATATCGACTTGATTTCCATAATTTATATTTATATTTCCATATTTATTATCATATGGAAATTATATATATATTTTATAATATCTTATATTAATATAATTATATGTATTATAATTATATTAATATAATATTAATTATTAATTTTATATTATAATATTAATAATTAAAATTAATATTAAAATTAGTGTAATATTTGTACTTTTTATAGTTACAAAATTATTAGTTATTAAATTACAATTTTTTTTAATTTAATTAAAGTTTTAGTGCTAGCAAATTAGTGTATGTTTTTCATTAGTTCACGAATTTGGAGTCTGGGTGCCTTTTGAAAATTTAAAATTTCCTAATATAAATATCTTTAATTTGTTGCTGAAAAGGAAATTTATTTGTACTTTTGTATATTTCACATGGAGCAGGATCAACAAATACAAATTCAGTTTTACATTTCGCTAATTACTAGCGAAATGTGTTTATTAGGAAATAAACACATTCATTTGTTTATTAGGAATTTGTTTATTAGGAAATAAACAAATCACATTTAGAAAACAATTGCTTGTTTGCCCGTGCTAATAGCAGCTTGCGAAATAAAAAAAACTATCATTTTTTGATCAAAATTCCTAATTAATAAATTTTTAGCGTTCGTTGTTCGATTTTTTATTTGCTTTACTAGTTTATTATTTTGTAATTTTTGTTTATTTATTATTTGTGTGTTCGTCTGTTCACTTTACTTCACGCCGATTTTATTTCATCGTTCCTCCAGTTTTTGTCTTGTAAGTCAATCAAATAAGCATGAATGTAGAATTGAAGATAATTGATATTTAATTTTTTTAATTTCCAGGAACTATCAGGTATAGTTAAACGACAACAAAAATTATTTTGATTTTTAAAATTGAGTTGAGCTCAATTTCTGCGCTCAATGAAGTTGAGCATTAACTTACAATGAATATACAACGGAGAAAAACGAAATGGTTTATTAAAAGTTATGCGTTTAGCTTCTCTTGTAGTATATTTTTATCATTTCTGAGCTATTTGCATTTACTATTTGCATTTACTATTTGCAATAGCAAATTGTAGATCAATTGACTGAAACTAACATCAAGGTTGTGAATATTCGGTTTATCAAACATTCAACATTTAGTTTGCCCTTTTGAGAAATTGGCATGTCAACTAAAATTCTATTAGCTGTGAATTAAAAAATACATAATTTAATTAGAAATATATCCTTTCTGATCTGTATTTAAATTATTTTTTAATTTTCAGGAACTATCAGGTATAGTTAAACGACAACAAAAATTATTTTGATATTTCGCTGGTAACTACTAGCATCTTCAGAAATTGATATCCACAAAATGTTAATTTTTGAAGATGCTAGTAGTTTCTAGCGAAATATCGAAATCATTTTTGTTGTCGTTCAATTATACCTGATAGTTCCCGAAAATTAAAAAAAATTAAATACAGATAAGGATGGATATATTTATAATAATTGATAATTATTAGTTGAGAGGTAAATCAGCATTTAACAATGTAAGTAAATAGATCAAGGTTAAATTTTATTGTTTCTAGTAATATATACATATTATATATTATTATATACTATATTTTTATGTATTATATTTTTATATGTTATATTATTAAAATAATACGTTAAATATATTTGTTTTTTTTCATACATGATTTAATTTACTAATTGTCAGTTGATTTATTTCGCATAAGATCATGTAAATCTTCGTTGTTTATTGTTTACTAAAAACGAAAATAAAAGTTGGATTTCAATTAATTTTTTTGCAAGAACCCACATCATTTAACAGTATGTTACACATTTTACTATTTTGTGATATTTTAGCAGTATGTAGATTATGTATTCATCTAGATTAACAAATGCTTTATTTATAAAAGACTTATATTAACTTATAATTTCTGCTCTATTAATTTATCATTTTAAATTGTATAATAACATTTTTATTAATTTATCTATTTGTTTGGACATAACCCTCTTCATAACAATATGAAAGCATTAACGATGTTGCTTTTGTATCTAATTATTTATAATTAGATACAGAATAATATATAATTATATATTAATATATGATATATATTATATAATATACATAATTAGATATATAATTATTATCTAATTTATTTTGTTTATTATTTTATTACTCATTACTTTTGTTCAAAATTAAATTTTATAAAACTATCTATTTATTAAATATTATTATATTTATAATTTTTGTTTAAACTATTTTTAGTTATTAGAAAAATACAGAGTTTATTACCCATTTAATTGGATACATTAATTGCATTTCATTGCACTTTGTTCGCTCCGGGTTATTTAATGTTATTACATTTAAACTTATTGAAATTTAACAATTTTGTATTATTCATTATAAATTGAAAATACATGTTTATATATTTATTATTTATAATTAGATGTTATAATTATTTATTAATTAATATTTATATTAAAGAAATTATATTTTTATTACTATCTGTACTTTAAATTTTGTTATATAAACCATTTGATCGCATAAGCCTTTTGATGATTTTGCATGCTCACGAATATATAGAAATGTATACTGGTTTTTTAAAGTATCAAATATCTTTTAGTAGTACAGAAAGTGAACTTCTAAACAAGAGTTCAGAAGAAGTTTTCGCTGTTAATCTTGCCCATTTTATGTACCTACTTTCTGATCACATATGTATTTTGTGTGGTGGACTGCTACATCTGCTTACATCCATTTCTTCAAAATCGGTATTATTTATAATTTTGATAAAATCGTTAATATTTCCCTCCCCCTTCTCAAGGATAATTGCCAGTTTCAATCCAATATACCGTATATAGAAGATCCTCGTCGTATTTTGTTTAGATTTGCTAATATTGCTGATGTTCTAATGATTTTTAATACAAAAGCAATGAGTAAGGTAGATGAAAATTTATCACAAGGTAACGGAACTTGTATTCGTCAATGTTTTCGACTATGTATGTATTTCTTAAATATTTGATACTAAAGAAATTGTATTTTTCAGATCTAACATGTACAGCCATATCAGCTATTAATTACGTAAATAATTGTGCGAATGGGTCCCTAGATCCCGTAAATCGAGTTGCTTCACTTAATGATTTTAAAAATCCAGACATTTTCTTAATGTCGAAATTGGTTTATCATATCCGTAATTCGGTATGTATAATTTTAATTGTGATTACTGTATAATACATAATATACTTTCATTCTAATATTATTAATATTATAATATTATAAATAGTAAAACACGTTATCAAATAGATATCGAATTTTAAAATTATATTTTAAATATCGAATTTTCGATAGCCAACTGTATCATCAAGATAAAGTTCTTATCAAAAACAATAATTTGATATCAAGCATCTGTATAAAATAAACTATTTTATCTAATGATGATATCAGTCGTCTATCGAAAATTCGATGATTTAAATAAAATAAAGAATTATTGGATCAACGAAAGGAGGAAAATTTTATTTTATATTTCGCTAACCTTTTTAGCATCTTCAGAAAATTACAGTTTTTTTGAAAATTTAATTATTTGAAGATGCTAACAAAGGTTAGCGAAATATAAAATAAATTTTTTCTCCATTCTTTGATTCAGCTCCAATAATTATTTATCAATAATGGATCATTATCGACTATTTATATAATATTTTGTATTTCACTTCCTCCACTAATAAATAACAGAAATCAATGAGTCAATCAATGAAATCAATAAACAGTCAATTTATAATATTAAAACACGTATCGGGTTCATTCGAGGGAATCTATTTAGAATGTAAATTTGATTTAATAAATAGCATTTAGAGGGGAAAAGTTATTAATATTATAATATTATTTAATATCATAATGTTATTAAACAATCAGCAATTTCATGAAACATTTGTTGTACGCTATTATCTCCCATATTGTGACAACGTGTTTTAAATGCGGAGAACCGTTTAGCATAGAACATCTTTACTCTTGCCGTAAAATTGTATTTGAGTAATGCCTGATACGATTTCGAAACTTGCGTTTCATATTGTTGATAAAGTAATATAATGTCAGCCAGTTGATGAGTGCTTTTAATTTGTATCCTTAGCATAAAGGTCATGTCGGAAAGAATTGAGCTAGTAAGACATACCTATTGAAAGAATAAGGGGGTCATTCATTGACTTATTTTTATTTAATAACTTAGATCCTTCTTGTTATCACCGATAGACTGAAAATTATCGATCATCAATCAAGCAGCAAATTAGCAAAGTATGATGAAGAAATGTTCTTACTCAATATTTGACAAAGAAAATGTAAGAATCAAAGTTTAGTCAAGATAATTATACAATTTAAGTCAATTGAAATGGTTTAAATTTTAATGGATACAAATGAGTATTTTCGAGTCCCCTATTATTTTGCAATTTTGACATTATTCTTTTGTCTGTTTTTCGTTAAAAACTTGCTTTTTAAGCCAGTTAGCTCGAAACTAGGCTTTCTATCTTTCTAGATTCTTTATTGAATCTCGAATTTTGTATTTTAGCAAAAGCGAGTAAGTTTTGATAAGATATTACTAGACTCGGTAAACGATCCGTTTAGTCTTATACAAGAACATGACGCTTATCGTTTAAAAATTATTGCAAATAAAGATACTCTGGTATATTTTATTACTATTAATTTGAAATTTAATCATTTTATTTTAGGATGACATGGCTAATGCCAAATGTGTATCGCTCTCTTTGGTTTATTTTTTATCAGTCCTTGTATGTACAGAATATCAACGAATGTTGTCAACATCTAATCAAGATGGTAAGTCTATTCGTTATTAATTCATATACACCGTAGAAATGATGTATACAAATCATATATGTATATACATATAATGCATACATATGTATAATATATAATATATGTATATGTATATATAATATATAAATTATAATATATTATATATAAATATATAATATATAGTGTATGTATATGTATATGATGTATACTTTTATATAATGAGCAACGATTCTTTCATTATGCGGTGATTGTCTTAAATCGGTCAATATATGATTGTCCTAATATGGGGGTGATAATATGGGGATGATTTTTTATATTTTATTTAATTAAATATTTTGTTATTTTTTATACTTATAAAAAATTTAATTATATATAAATATTATAATTTTGAAAATGATACCATTTTAAGGATACTGCACATTTGAAATTTATTTCACTATTTTTATTTGCTTTGAAAGTCTTTAACCTTGGAATTTTTTGGTTTTGTAATTCTTCGAAATCATATTTAATTCATGTTTATTTTAATCACATGTTGATTGATCTTCAAAAAATTACAATTTTCTGAAGTATCAAATAAAATTTCTACGAAATATCAAATAAAAGTTTGCTTCTTTCTTTGATCCAGCTCTAGTCATTCTTTATCAATAATGGATCATTGTCAATTATTTAAAATTAATTAATATGCATCGCGGATGCTAGAGATGAAATTTTTAAAGAAAACATATTTTATAACTCTTTCGGTAGAAAGAAGGCTTAATTTTGAAATTTCTAATTGTAGAAAATCATAATTTTTAATAAAAATTTAAATAATAAACTATTATTAAAATTTTTATATATAAAATAAAAAATTACATATTTATTTTTATTTAAATAATCAAAATTTGTAATCATTTGAAGTTTATATTTTTAGTAAAGGAAATTCTTTAATTACGATATTGTGGCATGTCGAATGAGCTTTGTCATTGATTTTTCATGTTATCAGCTAGAAGGGTCTACAATTGTCTGCTGGTAAGCTTCACTGCTTTCCACTAAAGAATATAGTCAAGAAATATAGTGAAGTTTCAACTGCGTCGTGAATAGCAAAACTTAATAGCCCATTTAGTTGTGTTGAAAACTAAATAAATCCCGAAATGTACGTGCAGTTAACATGAGGATGTGCTGAAAGTATTTTATATATTAATGTATATTAAATAAATACGTAGTTTCTATGCACATGCTTTAAATAACTTGCTACCTATCGGAAAAGCAATGTTAATCATTTTAATTTGCACTTTAGCTTGCATAGATAATGCAATCTAGATTAATTTTAAATTTAAAATTAATTAAATTAAATTAATTAAATTTATGAATTAAATTTAGATGCCGAGCATCATTTACACAATTACCTGTGTAATATTTTTTAAAGAATAAATGATTTTTGTTCTTTAAATATTTAATTTTGATTAACAAGAAACAAAATATTTATTTTTATATAAAAAACTTAGGTGACATTTATTTTTATGATGATGTTATAAATGATTAAATACATTACGGATCATCAGATATTAAAAATATTTGATGATATATTTGGATGATACGATCTATTTTGATTTAGTAACGGCAGACACGTTTCGCTCTAACGGAGCTCATCAGTACCGTGACTTCAATAATCATCAATAGGCACCTTTACACACGCTTAAACAATGTCTAAAGCTCGAAAAACAAAACTACTCTTAATCTGATTCATCATAGGGAATTTCGCATAAGCTCTGTGCATTGCAGTGACTATTACAGTTTAACCATGCATCAGGCACTAAATTCGTTTTCATAGAAATGCTGTTTTACAGTGACACTTTCAAGTGTACAAATTTTCAAGATATAATTTGTTGTTACAATGCCCTGGGACACCAAATGGTGTACTCATAAATAAAGCACTATGTTTTCTTCATGAGGAAGCATACACACCAGGCAGCATTATATATATTCTCATCAGACTAATAAATAGAACCGAATTATTCTTGCATTATTCAAAGTCGCTACGTATGCCCAGTCATTCTATGTGTGACGACAAACTTAAACAACGGTATACGCGTTTTACTTTAACGGAGCTAATCAGTACCGTGACTTCTATAATCATCCATAGGCACCTTAACACACGCTTAAACAATGTTTAAAGCTCGAAAAGCAGAACTACCCTTAATCTGAATCATCAGAGATAATTTTGCATGCACTCTGTGCATGACAGTGCGTATTGCAGTTTAACCATGCATCAAGCACTAAATTCTTTTTAATAGAAATGCTGCCGTTGTTAAAGTTTGTCGTCACACTTAGGATGATTGGGATACTAGCGACTTTGAATATAGCGAGATTAATTCGTTACTGTTTATTGCTCTAATTAGGATATATAAAATGCTGCCTGGTGTTTATGCTTTCTTGTAGGGAAACATAGTGATATATTGATCTATTTGATCATAAAGAGCTACAATTAACACAATTTTACAAAATTGATAGATTTCTTATAAACAATAAATACTCTTTGAATACTTTCGAGTTAATGAAACGATCAATTTTGGTTCGAGATTTACGGTTTACTAGATTTACAATAAAGCCATTTGAATTATAACTGTTATTATGCGGAATTTTATGTTTAAAATTCTTTATTTGCAAGAACTTTTATTATCTTATGCTAGCCATAATCTTATCATTACTGAAACCATGTATCGTTTATGATTTTTAACTATTTAATTTGTTAGTCTTAACTTTTAGCTCATAATCTAATTAAGCTTCTAAATTAACTAAAAGCTTTACTCTCTTTATATATAAAGTTTTCGTTTAGAAATCGAATATTAATATAGCAATTTTATAATAAAATTATATTTATATATAATGTCATTATGATTTCGATTTGATGACGATATTTCATTTTACATTATCTTCTTAAATTCATAAACGTGTTAAATCGTGGCTTGTCGAAACAAAGATTGAATAGTAAAATTAAATTTGGTAAATTAAATGCACAATTAATTTAGTACTAAATTATGAATTTGATCGAAAAAATACATTTTAAATACATTATGACGAATCAAACAATTTACAGCAATAATTAAAATATTTAGCAAACGCTTTAAATTAATTACTAAAATTTGCTTAATAATTTTAGATTCTTAATAATTAAAAATAAAGTTAAATAAGTTATTGCTTCACGTAGTTTTTCAAAGAAACAGTGTTTTCTAGATTGTATTCATTTTTCAATAATTTAAAATATTTTTAGAACAAATTATTCATCAGCCTACGAAATTGAATTCTCAACGGTATTAAATACGCGTGTGGTATTTTATTATGCTGTTATATATATTTAGGAAGATTACCATCAATAAGCTTGAAAATGAAATAAAGAGATCACTTTGCATCACAGCTCCGTTTCTTAGAATGCTTCTTACTGATTTTTCGTTTGTTCTTCAAAAATCTGTTCGTGGTACAGAAGACCAAAACATTATTGGCGGAGGTATTTATGATTTACAATCAATTTAACTGCTTACTTCATTTACTGACTCAAATCATATAATTCATTAACTTTATTTTATTAGATTTGCTAATAACAAAGGTATTAATTATTATTTTTAGTCCTACGCTTGAATAGAAGTAGTTTAGTTACAAATTTTACTTGGGAATATTATGGAAATTATTTAACCACGATGTTGAACAATATCGAAATGAATATATTTTGATCGTTTTTAAGTCGTTTTAAAAATGCAATTATTTTAGTAAATAAAATTTGCCATTTGAGTTATTAAATACACGCATATATTGAATTAATTACTAATTTATAATTTATGATTTATTATTAATTATAATAATTAAATTATTTTAAATTAATTTTGAATTATTATATCATTTTTTGTTCAAACCTTATTTTATCTGTTAGTTTATTTAATTTTTAAATTATTTAAAATTAAATTATAATTCATTGCAATTAATTGATATTTATTATAATTAATTCATTATAATTAATGGATAATCATTAGAATCAATTCGTTTTAATTAATTCAATGCTATTTTAATTATTTAAAATAAGCATTATTTTAAATAATAACATTGTTTAATGCTATTTAATTTAATTAATTAAATTGATTATTTTATTGTTAATTCATTGTATTTTTGTATCTAAATGCCATTCCCAGAAAAAAGAAATTAAATATTTCTTCGATATTTCGTTCGCTAACCGCGGACATTATCAAGAAGTATTGTATTTACTTTAGATCTCAAACTTTTTTAAAAAAGTTTGAGATCTAAAGTAAATACAATACTTCTTGATAATGTCCGCGGTTAGCGAACGAAATATCGAAGAAATATTTAATTTCTTTTTTCTGGGAATGGCATTTAGATACAAAAATAATTATTCCCCCCAGAATGTCTCATTCCGTTTCAAAATAATTCATTGTAATTAATTCCAATCCATAGAATTGATACGAAATTGCAATTGCTTAAAATGATGTGTTATAAGATAGAATATATAATATTCTATTACCTATCCCGTTTTACTTGTGAATTGAGTCAACTTATAATACTATAAAGAAATTATTATGTAAATAAAATAAAAATAAATAGATAAATAAATAGATTTTTACCAAAATCAAAATGTTAAGATAAGATAATTTATAATTAAAAAGTAACTTTTTAATATTTTTTAAAAATTTATTATAAAATAACTTTTTATTTATTAAATCAAATGTTGAAAAGTGTGAAAAATAATATATGAGAAAATTAAAATTAAATAAAGATAAATATTCTATCCAAATCCTAAATTTTATTTAATAAGAGGTTAATATGCAATTATGTTAGCGTGATTTTAACGCTTTTCAGTTGGAAGTAACTACGCTTCCTAGTTACATTTTTCAGGTAAAATATGTTTCTCATTTGGAATTAAAGATAATTTCAAATTTTATTGATTTGATTATTTAACTTGATCTATTATTTACATTTATATTGTCGTTTAAAATTCGTTACAGGCTTGCAGTTGTTACAGAGTTCTGATAGTTTCGTACCATTCACCATGCTCATATGTTCGCACGAGTGGCAAGTTGCATTGCAGCGTTACGCCGGATATGCCTTCTTTGACCTAGTAAATGAAAGCAGGTAAATTCCGTATAATTCAAAAATTAAAATATAATTATTGCTTTTTAACCGTAAAGTCTATTATTAACATAAAATCAACTTTAGTTTCGACTGTAAAACTGATATTCGTCTTGTTAATATTTCATAGTTTATATATTTTTATGTTTCTTATTCTGCAAGTTAATTGCATAAAATTATAATATAATAATTGTCAAATTATCAGTCAATAAAGTTTTTCTTATTGATAATTGTCGGATTATCAACCGAAAAAGGTATAAATTTATATATTTTTATATAATCAGTTTAACAGCGTTATACTTTCTTTAATAAAACAAAATTATTTTATTTATATTAAAATAAGTTCTGTAAAAATTGAAAATTACAATAAAAGAAAATCAATTTTTATTTTTTTTCAAGGAAATAGTTTTCCTTGAAACAATTTTCGGTGATGAAAATTGTTCTGATATACTTTTAGCATGAACGATTATACTGTATGCATAATTTATTACTTATAAATTACTTAATAATAAATTATTTTTAAAAAATTAATAATAATTTATTACTTATTTGATCTTACACATTGCGACATTTGACCACTTTTTTGCACTTCAATCCAAGAAATATTTGATATTTAAAAGCATTGAATACCTATTTGATATTTTACTTTCCATCAAATTTACTATTGCTGAGTATTGAACTGATATTTGATCTAAGGAAAATAGAATAAATCAACAATTATAATATATTACTATCATTTTATTCTGATTTTTACTTTTCTTTTCCTTATTTTAATATTTAATTATACGCGTTTGTTCTTACGTAAGACTCGTGTGAGCTATAAAAAGACTTTTGTGAGTCTCATTAAGTTTTTAAAATCTAATAAATCGCCAGATACAGATGCATTGAGAGTTGTACGCCCCACATTTAATGCTATTTTGTAATTGTTGTTCATGTTCGAATAACAATAAATATCTAATAGGCGTTGATAATTATCTAAAGCGAAAAAATATACTAAAAAGAAAAATGAAATTGTTTGATAAAAATTTGATCTTAATTCCAAGAAAGTTTGTTTAAAATATTAGTTTTAAAAGAAATTAAAACGTTTAGTAAAAAACTCAGATTGTAGTTATATTTTATTTATAAATAAAATAAATTTAGTAGATAAATAATCAAGATAAATGATTCGCATTATTATGTGATTACATTTGAACTGTTTTATTAGTTATTGTACAATACATTATTTTGATTTATTTGTTTGGAATCGGTTAAACATTGTAGACTCTAACGAAAATAAATAGGAATATTTAAAAATGCAACGTAGATTTTTTCACTTCAATTTGCTCTTGTAACGTTTGAGAAATAAAAATTATTCTGTTCTGTCGAATTGATTTATAAATCAGATGAACGCTCCCATCACGAATGTGGTCACAATTGATTGAAGTTGAGATAATGCATCTAAGTTCGAGTGTCTTTTTTGCCATTTATTCCTATAAGTTAAGTAATACATATAATAATTAATTAATTAATTATTAATTTAAATACAATAATTTTAATAAGGGAGCAAACATTAACAATTAAAGATCATTTATAATGTTAGATTAATATTTTATTAATAAAATATTAATACATTATTTTAATATTGATCATGTTCATCATGACGTTGTCTTTACTGTTATAGACGCGGATCGTGTAATTATTATTATTATTAAAAAAACCACTAGACCTTACAGATCGTGAGTTACAACATCAAGAAGACGAAAATAAAGTCAAATCAAAGTGAAGTAGCAAAATGAGTCCAGGACAATCGATTCTGAGCCACCATTTCCAGTTCTTGTCTCCATCTTCTTTTAAATCTCCGCCAGCCAATGTTCGAGTAGCTGAATAGTATTTTCTTGGCATCGTCTTCGATCGTTCTCTTTAGATTCTTACGAACACCGCCTCTGGGGCGTCGCCAGGATTCTTCCGGTTCCAAGTACAGAGATAACTTTGGGAGTCTATCTCTTTGCATCCGAAGTACATGACCAAGATAGCGCAGTCTATTTTTTCGAATCAAATCAGACACGGAGACGTCGAGTGAACATCGAGAATACACTTCTGCGTTCGATACATGATCGAGTGGATTGACTTTTGCAATTCTACGTAGACATCGTCGCTCAAAAACAGCAAGTTGATTATTTGTTGTAAGTTTTTCAGGCCAGCACTCGGATCCATACAGTAGTACTGGACGAACAATAGACGAATATATTCGGATCTTTGTTTTAATAGATACATTATTATCACGCCAGAGGGAGTTTAGACGCGAAAAGGCGAAACCAGCCTTTATTATCCGGCTTCATATGTCGTAGTCACATCGGCAGTCTACGGAAAACACTGATCCAAGATAGGTGAAAGATTGTACCTGTTCAATAGTTATACCATCAATAATAACTGAGCACGGAGGGGAGTTTATGGCGAGTAGTTTACATTTCGGTAAGTTAAGGAATAACCCATATTTCTTTGCTGTCTCGCCTATGCGGGTTGCTGTACGTTGCGCATCCTCAAATGATTCTGACAGTACGACTACATCATCCGCGTACGTCAGATCAGAAAGCAGCATATTGCTCAGATGCAAGCGTATACCTTCACTGTGCAGGTCGAGCGTTTCCAATAGGAGATGATCGATGAGAATGTTGAATAGTTCTGGTGATAGTACTCCCCCTGTCGAACACCTGTACTGACAGGAAACGGAATTTCAGTACAACCGTATTCGCGCACGACTGACACAGTATTTTCATACAGTGCACCGATAAGTTCACACAGGTGTTTAGGAATGCCTAAGGTATGGAGGAGCTTCCAGTTGAATAGTCGATTAACTTGGTCAAACGCCGACTCGAAATCCAAAAATAGTAATATTAACGGTTGTTGATACTCTTGACGGACATCCATCAGAACGCGAAGGGTGAATATATGATCAATGCATCCTCGATTTGGTCTAAATCCAGCTTGATTTTCTCTTGTTTGAATTTGCCGTAACGGCCTAATTCTGTTCAGAATTATGGCTTCCATGATTTTATATACTACAGGTAGGAGAGATATGGGTCGATAACTCGAGCATAATGAAGCATCCCCCTTCTTCAGTATTGGAATTATAACTGAAGTTTGTCAGTCCATGGGAACCTGATTGTGATTCCAGATACATTGGAACAAATCGGTCAAATATTTGACAACTTTAGGACCACCATATTTGAGAAATTCTGGATGTATTTGATAATGTCCCGCATATTTTCCGCATTTCAGTGTATTAATTATTTGACTGACCTCAATACTTGATGAGGGGTTGCCGTCGATTTCTAACACTTCTGTATGCATAGTACATACTTGGCGACTCCATGATTTGTCATTACTACATGAGTTTGTTGAAGTGTCTGTCCTCTTGTAGAGATTTGTAAAATGAGCTCTCCAGCGTTCTAACCGTGCAAACTTTTCGAATATTTTATGTGACATATCGATATTCCACAACCCTGTGATTCCACTCTGCTGTGTAGGTGTGTAGTATCTTCTTATGAGACCAAAGAACTTACGCGCATTACCATTGTTAGCTGCCTTTTGGGCTTGGTTTGAAAGTTTTGTCCAGTATTCCTCTTTATCATGACGTATACTGGCGCGTAATTTGCGAGTAAGAGTGGTCGTCTCTACGTTATTTCCTGCAGCCATGCTTAACTTTCTTTGTTTGGAGATCATTATAGATGTTGCACTTATCCAATCGTTCTTACGACTTTTGCGATAAGGAAGAATATCATGAGCCGAAGAATATAGTGCGTTCTTAAGTGTTGACCATCGTTCACCAATCCGACAAACATCTTCATTTCCATCCGATACTGGTAAAAACTTAAACTCAAGCTTGCGTGATACACTGTCAATGAATCTACTACGTATGTAGTCGTTTTCTAGTAGCCGTACTTCTGGTTGTATTAACTTTGACCTTTGTGACTTGGGTTTGAATGTTGCTTCAATATCCATTATTACTAGCGAGTGGTCTGTCAATACATCAATTCCCCAATACGAACGGCAGTTTGTGATGGCTTTTCTACACCGTAGACGAACCAGAATAAAGTCAATTTGATTGCGGTCCTCGCCGTTAGGATATGTCCATGTTACTAGATGCCGTTTCCGGTGCTGGAAGCAAGTGTTCATAGCTATCAAACGATGCATGCACATCAAATCAAGCAGTTTGTTACCGTTTGCACACATTTTGCCAATTCTATGTTTTCCAACAAAGTGTGCGATCAATTCACCTGACCTAAGTTGAGCATTGAAGTCGCCGGCGACCACAAGAAAATCACGTGAGGGAATTGTCAGTAGAACTTCATCAAGTTTCTGATAAAATTCATCAATTTTTACAGGAATCGTAGCATTTGTTGGGCCATATGCACAGATGACAGTCCAGTATGAATTTTTGCCTCTCAGTCGTACAGAAGCTAATCTGTCGCTAACTGGACTCCAGTCAATCAAGTAGGGCATAATAGATGGCCGAATCAGAATGGCTACACCACGTTGACCGGAACCATCCGTGGGTCCAGAAAAGAGCATTGTATAGTATCGTGAGCTGTCAGGGACACCGACGTTGACCGACCCAGTATCTGGAATCCGGCACTCAGTTGCATAGCATATATCAATGTTACGGATATCTAGAGTTCCGGCCAATAAGATTGTTTGAGCGGGTTCTAATAGTGTTCTTACATTTATAGTCGCAATCTTCAACTTTTCGTGTAATTGCTGCTGCCTTAAAGACTCGTGGAGGTGCTGGACCATCAGAGGTCACAGCCCATGAGTTCAAGCGAATGTTAACGACATTCAAGACACATTCACGAAATTTGGCGGAGATAATCTCGCGTTTGGCATTTCGGATTGCGACGGATAAACTTGATTTTGAGGTATTAGAAGCTTTGGTCGCATCTCGCCTCATCGCATTGAACAAAAATCCTGGCGTCAGACCTATAGGGATAGGAGAGGAACTAAGAAGAATCATATGTAATACATTTAAGAATGTAGTCAAGTCTGATCTTCAAGCTGTAGCAGGTCGTGAACAATTGTGTGATGCACAACGTGGTGGAATAGAATACGCGATCCACTCGTTATCAGAGCAATTTCACTCAAATTCTGAAATGGGAATTCTCTTCATTGATGCCAAGAACGTGTTTAACAGGATCAGCAGAAAATTAACGCTAGAAAATATTTAGATGGTTTGTCCTTCGATGGGTCGAATGCTTAATAGCATGTATGGAGGCCATGCGATTATGGTTGGCGATATCGGTGATATATTATTCGAAAGAGGGTTTTACCCAAGGCGACCCGCTTGCAATGACTGCATTTGCAGCTGCATCGTTGCTACTAATCAATAGAATACAAGCAAGGATTCCGAGCATCACGCAGCGATGGTATGCAGATGACTCAACTTTTGTTAGACCGTTGAAAAATATGAGAGTTATACGGAATATCTTGCAAACCACTGGTCCTCAATACGGGTATTTTGTCAATGATATAAAGAGTAGTCTTATCTATCATCATTCATGTACCAAAGTCGCACATGAACTGTTCGCAGAAACGAATGTCTTGATGTCCAAACGCGATGGGATACTGCTTGGAGCACCCATGGGTTCCAATGACTTCATTGAAGAGCAAGTGACGTGCGCTACTAGTCGATGGCAGAATATCGTATCAAAGATGAGTACTATCTCGGACGTTGATGCTCACTCCGCCTGTGCAGCCTATGTTCATGCCTTCCACGATAAATGGGTTCACCTTTTACGTACAACGGTTTGCTCTCCTGAATGGTTTAAACCGCTAGGTGATGATATCTTCGATGTATCTGCGTCTAAAACATTTGATCACACCACTTCATAAATCCTCAAATCAATATACACTCTTCCACCACGTATGGGCGTTCTTGTGATGATGGATCCGTTAAAGGAAGCAGAACATCAATATATAGCCTCTAAAATGCTGTGCAAAGCATACGATAATACTACAAATCCAGTCCAAAGACATACTCGGCAAATGATGACAGCTAACAACATTAAGGACATGAACAACAAGCTCCACACCGATAAACTAAATAAGATAAACTAGTTTGGTACAGAAGGCACGCATAGACACCTACAATTTGCTGCTTTAATGGGTGCATACAGCTGGCCTACAGTACGACCACTAGAACAACAGGGACTTCATCTTACATCGAGAGAGTTTCGGGATGCTCTAGCTGCTCGCTACAACTGGACCCCTACATGTATGGCGAAAAACTGTATTTGTGGCGACAATTAGAACATGACACATTATCTATCCTGAAAAAGGAATGCCCTGCCTATTATCCGACATAACGAGATTCGCGACATAGTGGCTGAGACATTGACAATTGTATGTAATGGAGCGGAACTTGAAGTTCAGCTGGAACCGGTACCCGAATCAATTCCTTTCCAACGGGTCACAACTACAATAAAACCAGATGCATGCCTTGATATCGTATGTTGCGGCCTATTTGGAGGCAGGATGGAGCGAACGTTTTTTGACGTTTGTATTTTTAAGAGCAATGCTCCATCATACCAGTCAAAATCCGTATCATCTTGCTTTGAGTATCACGAGATGCGAAAACACAACAAATATGAAGAACGAATAAAGGAGGTGGACCACAGTACATTCTGTCTGATAGTAATAGCCGCGACTAGTGTGATCGGACCATCAGCAGATGCCATGATCAAGACGATTGCGCGGAAGCTAATCGAATAAATTAAGCCATATACGCGGATTCTTTCGCCTTGTTGCGAACGAAAATAAGCCTATTCATAGCTAGGGCAGTCTCCATGTGTTTGCGAGCTCCCCGATCTGCGCTACATTTACCTATTGTAACATCTGAGGACGTCCAAGCTCAAATACGGATAACGCGGAACGCTATGTCGGCCACCTCAAGAGACTTGCTTTAGCAATGAGTTATTTAAGTCATTGACATATCGATTGCAAAATTAGTTTATTTTAATGATTGTTGCTCGCTAGGAGACGTTTGTAACATTGTATTTTGATTTTTGGTTTGATTATTAACTATCCTCTCATCATTATTTTAATATTAATATATTATAATAAATATAAGTAATAAATATAATAAATATAATATATTATAATATTATCTTATAATATTATAATATTGTATTAATATATTATAATATTATAATATAATATTCATATATTCTTAATATTTTATTAATATTAATAATATTAATATTTTTTACTATTAAAATGTTTTGTATTCTGTAGATGTTTAGAGAAAAATAAAAACATTATCAATACCTAAACTGTTTTTAACATAAACATTTTATTTTGGTTTTATTTTGTAAAAAGCCCTTTGAATTGTTTGATTATAAAAGATAAAAGATGACTTTTGTTAATTAAAAATAACAAATATTCTAATAACCTACCTTTAAAGATAAAGCTGAGTTGGCTAGCTAGTTAGACCAAAATCTAGCAAAGCGGAAATACAAACGATAAAAATAAGAAACGTCAGTAATTCTTTGTATTTTCTGGATTCGAAAAATATCGAAACAACCGAATATGTAAATTCACCGTTATTTGGCATAATAGTATCAACCACTTTAAAACTGTTCAATTCGTATTCCTTTGTTTATTTTTTGTTGCCTTAATTCCTACATTTTCCTCTTCTCATGTTCATGCCGGCAATGTATATTATACACCACTGTATGATTATGACAAGTTCATTTCGTAAAAAGATTAAATACTCAATGTATTCTTAATGTTTACGGTATTGGATTGGTCCATAAGTTTTTTATCAACAAAAATCCAATTCCAACTGAAATAATGTTTTATTTAAATTATTTGCAATATTTATTATTCGGTTGCTTAAATATATTGAGTCTTGTTTATAAGAATATTGTATATATTTTTCAATCAGCACATTAAATTGAATGACTATTCAATATATAAATCTGTTTAAGGCAAATTTGTGACGACAATAATCAACATCTAATGAAAGTTGCAAGCGAGGCAGACTATATTATTGCTAAACGTAATGCTATTGAATACAATAATGAGCATAAATTTGATGTAAGCTAGTTGTTGTTTCTCTTCTTTTGAATTAATTCAGAGTATTTTAGCAATTTATTGTTAATTTGGATAAAGACAGATTGGGTCATATGGATGCATTTAAAGCAAAACATAATTTGCAAGTCGTTAGTAATAAACACAACGTTAAATCTATGTCCAGGGAAATCATGGAGCTATTAAGTAACAATCAATATGGCGAACTTTCAGATTCACGGTATATACCACCACTGAATTTAATAAATTGTTAATTTAAAATTGCGACAGTGTATGACTTAATAGTGTTTTTATTTTGTTTAAGCCAAAAGTTGTGGAGATTGGCAATGATTGAGGACCGCTACAGATGTCGTAAATCTGTAGTCTCATGTTACTTTCGTCCACCAATGAAGCGAATTCACATTGAAAGCACTTTTGATCGTACTTAATCCACTTGCTGTTAATTTTTATTTGAATTTTATTTTAGCAAAGCACAGCGAGGATATAACAAGGAATATAAGTTCGATATTAAAATCAAATTCAAAATCAAGCATAATGCTAGCACGATTTAATCATCAAAATTCAGTAGAATATTTGGATATTAAGCCAGAATCTAGTACTGATCAAGGTAACATTTGTTTTTGAATTTTTATGCTTGATTTGATTGTGCCTAAACTACTTGCCTTGTAGATTAGGATGTTAATGTTCGAACTCAAACATTTGAGTTATAAAACATTAATGAGACACAAAGCTTTAATTAATTTGAAATTAATGAATTAATTAATTCATTTTTGAATTTATTAAAATTGTATCAAAGTTTAATTAAAAAAACTTTAAACTTAAATATCGAATTTTTAACTTTAATTATTTCGGTTGAAACAAATTCCATCTTAATCTAACGAACCTCGATATTTACTACATTGAAATACTCGAAAATTAAAGCGTTTATTTAAATGGCTTCCCCGTAAGATAATTATTAATATTAAAGTAAAATATTAAAATTAATATCAACTAATTAAAACTTAATTATTAATATTTGGGAATGTTAATCGATGATCATAACTGTTTGAGTATAAAATTTTTTAATTTGAAATATGTTTTATCAATTTTAAAGTATTTATGTTTTTAATTTTGACAACGTTTCAACTCTATAAGGGTCTTCATCAGGTCAAGTAAATTGTAAATATTTAATATCACTAGGAAATATTTTTAACAAGACTGGTTAAAAAATTTCCTGGTGATATTAAATACTTACAATTTACTTGACATAAGGAAGACTGATAGAGGGTTGAAACGATCTCAAATTTAGTCGGTCTATTTGTCAGTTTCTTTTGACAATTTAATTATATAATCGTATCCATGACGGATCCTGACCGGAAGCTTTAATCAACATTTTCAACCTTTTCATTATATATAGTAGCTAACTATAACACACGGTTATCATTTTAGAATTCTTTATGATATACAA
>WNNJ02001026.1:0-73420 GCA_012934845.2 Pomphorhynchus laevis | reverse complement strand
TGCCACATTCAATCCATTGATGATTATTAAATGTATAATTCATGGTTTACCGTTTCATAATCGACCAGAGTCTATAGAACAGATTAGAATAAGAACAAAGTATAATAGGATTTGCAGAACGACAACATATCATGTTGTCAAGTCTACCGGATATCAAAAGCTTTCCAATCCATTGATGATTATTAAATGTATAATTAATGGTTTACCGTTTCACAATCGACCAGAGTCTATAGAACAGATTAGAATATGAACAAAGTATAACAGGATTTGCAGAACGACAACATATCATGTTGTCAAGTCTACCGGATATCAAAAGCTTTCCAATCCATTGATGATTATATAATGTATAATTCATGGTTTACCGTTTCATAATCGACCAGAGTCTAGAGAACAGATTAGAATATGAACAAAAAATTATAGGATTTGCAGAACGACAACATATCATGTTGCCAAATCTACCGGATAGCAACAGCTTTCCAATCCATTGATAATTATTAAATGTATAATTCATGGTTTAACGTTTTATAATCGACCAGAGTCTAGAGAACAGATTAGAATATGAACAAAATATTATAGGATTTGGTGCACGACTACATATCATGTTGTCAAGTCTACCGGATATCAAAAGCTTTCCAATCCATTGATGATTATATAATGTATAATTCATGGTTTACCGTTTCATAATCGACCAGAGTCTATAGAACAGATTAGAATATGAACAAAGTATAATAAAATTTGCAGAACGACAACATATCATGTTGTCAAGTCTACCGGATATCAAAAGCTTTCCAATCCATTGATAATCATTTAATGTATAATTTTTGGTTTACCGTTTCATAATCGATCAGTCTAGAGAACAGATTAGAATATAAACAAAATATTATAGAATTTGCAGAACGATAACATATCATGTTGTCAAATCTACCGGATAGCAAAAGCTTTCCACTCCATTGATGATCATTTAATGAATAATTCATGGTTTTTGTTTAATAATCGACCAGTCTAGAGAACAGATTTGAATTTGAACAAAGTATTATAGGATTTGCAGAACGACAACATATCATGTTGTCAAATATACCGGAAAGCAAAAGTTTCCAATCCATTGATGATTATTAAATGTATAATTCATGGTTTACCGTTTCATAATCGACCAGAGTCTAGAGAACAGATTAGAATATGAACAAAATATTATAGGATTTGCAGAACGACAACATATCATGTTGTCAAATCTACCGGATAGCAAAAGCTTTCCAATCCATTGATGATTATTAAATGTATAATTCATGGTTTACCGTTTCATAATCGACCAGAGTCTAGAGAACATATTAGAATATGAACAAAATATTATAGGATTTGCAGAACGACAACATATCATGTTGCCAAATCTACCGGATAGCAACAGCTTTCCAATCCATTGATAATTATTAAATGTATAATTCATGGTTTACCGTTTTATAATCGACCAGAGTCTAGAGAACAGATTAGAATATGAACAAAATATTATAGGATTTGCAGAACGACAACATATCATGTTGTCAAATCTACCGGATAGCAAAAGCTTTCCAAACCATTGATGATTATTAAATGTATAATTCATGGTTTACCGTTTCATAATCGACCAGAGTCTAGAGAACAGATGAGAATATGAACAAAATATTATAGGATTCGCAGAACGACAACATATCATGTTGTCAAATCTACCGGATAGCAAAAGCTTTCCAATCCATTGATGATTATTAAATGTATAATTCATGGTTTACCGTTTCATAATCGACCAGAGTCAAGAGAACAGATTAGAATATGAACAAAATATTATAGGATTTGCGGAACGACAACATATCATGTTGTCAAATCAACCGGATAAAAAAGCTTTCCAAACCATTGATGATTATTAAATGTATAATTCATGGTTTACCGTTTCATAATCGACCAGAGTCTAGAGAACAGATTAGAATATGAACAAAATATTATAGGATTTGCAGAACGACAACATATCATGTTGTCAAATCTACCGGATAGCAAAAGCTTTCCAATCCATTGATGATTATTAAATGTATAATTCATGGTTTACCGTTTCATAATCGACCAGAGTCTAGAGAACATATTAGAATATGAACAAAAAATTATAGGATTTGCAGAACGACAACATATCATGTTGCCAAATCTACCGGATAGCAACAGCTTTCCAATCCATTGATAATTATTAAATGTATAATTCATGGTTTACCGTTTTATAATCGACCAGAGTCTAGAGAACAGATTAGAATATGAACAAAATATTATAGGATTTGCAGAACGACAACATATCATGTTGTCAAATCTACCGGATAGCAAAAGCTTTCCAATCCATTGATGATCATTTAATGTACAATTCATGGTTTACCGTTTCATAATCGACCAGAGTCTAGAGAACAGATTAGAATATGAACAAAATATTATAGGATTTGTAGAACGACGACATATCATGTTGTCAAATCTACCGGATAGCAAAAGCTTTCCAATCCATTGATGATTATTAAATGTATAATTCATGGTTTACCGTTTCATAATCGACCAGAGTCTAGAGAACAGATTAGAATATGAACAAAATATTATAGGATTTGTAGAACGACGACATATCATGTTGTCAAATCTACCGGATAGCAAAAGCTTTCCAATCCATTGATGATTATTAAATGTATAATTCATGGTTTACCGTTTCATAATCGACCAGAGTCTAGAGAACAGATTAGAATATGAACAAAATATTATAGGATTTGCAGAACGACAACATATCATGTTGTCAAATCTACCGGATAGCAAAAGCTTTCCAATCCATTGATGATCATTTAATGAATAATTCATGGTTTACCGTTTCATAATCGACCAGAGTCTAGAGAACAGATTAGAATAAAAATAAAATATTATAGGATTTGCAGAACGACAACATATCATGTTGTCAAATCTACCGGATAGCAAAAGCTTTCCAATCCATTGATGATTATTAAATGTATAATTCATGGTTTACCGTTTCATAATCGACCAGAGTCTAGAGAACAGATTAGAATATGAAACAAAGTATTATAGGATTTGCCGAACGACAACATATCATGCTGTCAAATCTACCGGATAGCAAAAGCTTTCCAATCCATTGATGATCATTTAATGTACAATTCATGGTTTACCGTTTCATAATCGACCAGAGTCTAGAGAACAGATTAAAATAAAAATAAAATATTATAGGATTTGCAGAACGACAACATATCATGTTGTCAAATCTACCGGAAAGCAAAAGCTTTCCAATCCATTGATGATCATTCAATGTATAATTCATGGTTTACCGTTTCATAATCGAACAGTGATCTAGAGAACAGATTAGAATATGAACAAAATATTATAGGATTTGCAGAACGACAACATATCATGTTGTAAAATCTACCGGATAGCAAAAGCTTTCCAATCCATTGATGATCATTTAATGAATAATTCATGGTTTTTGTTTAATAATCGACCAGTCTAGAGAACAGATTTGAATTTGAACAAAGTATTATAGGATTTGCAGAACGACAACATATCATGTTGTCAAATATACCGGAAAGCAAAAGCTTTCAATCCATTGATGATAATTTAATGTATAATTCATGGTTTACCGTTTCATAATTGACCAGAGTCTAGAGAACAGATTAGAATATGAACAAAGTATTATAGGATTTGCAGAACGACAACATATCATGTTGTCAAATCTACCGGAAAGCAAAAGCTTTCCAATCCATTGATGATCATTTAATGTACAATTCATGGTTTACCGTTTCATAATCGACAAGAGTCTAGAGAGCAGATTAGAATATGGACAAAATATTATAGGATTTGTAGAACGACGACATATCAAGTTGTCAAATCTACCGGATAGCAAAAGCTTTCCAATCCATTGATGATCATATAAGGTATAATTCATGGTTTACCGTTTCATAATCGACCAGAGTCTAGAGAACAGATTAGAATATGAACAAAGTATAATAGAATTTGCAGAACGACAACATATCATGTTGTCTAATCTACCGGATAGCAAAAGCTTTCCAATCCATTGATGATCATTTAATGTGTAATTCATGGTTTACCGTTTCATAATTGACTAGAGTCTAGAGAACAGATTAGAATATTATTATTATTATTATTAATTGACAACGAATTGAGCCGAGGCTCTTTACAAGTTGCTTCACAAAATAAAAAGAATAAAAAGAATAAGAGTCGTTTTGTCCCTCCATCATCAAATAAACTACTGAAAATCCCACCGTTGTCTTGAGAAGGAAGGGTCATCATCCAGTAGGGCGCAAAAACTTGAAGCAGTAGACGACAAAACGGTCGCACTCTGAAGCGAATTCCAAGATCGTACGACTCGTTTGGCAAAGCAGGAAACTGCATGCATGTACCTTTGTGTTTTCAGCATCAGGGGGTGTCCGCGAAGAGAAGGTTGACCTCTCAGTTGCAGTAGATGTGACAGTGGATGATCTTTAGTATGCAGAATTTTCCAAACAATAGAGAGATCTCGCTTGTCACGGATATATCGCAGACAAGGCATATTTAATATCTGGAGGCGTTTCGCGTAGCCATAAATATGCAGCCCTGAGACTAATTTAGTTGTTGATCTGAACACTTTCTCTAATGCACGACGCTCATAAGTAGTTTCGGGATAACAAGCTGGCGATGCGTATAAGATATGGCTCAAGAAAAACGCATTTGCTAAGGTATGGTAACATAACGGATCTATGCCTATCAGAGCTCGACGAGTATGCCCTATTAAGCGTTTTGTGAAGCAACACACGTAGTCTGAATGCTTTCGAGTGGATAAGTCAGCACAAACCCAAACTCCCAAATCTTTATATGAGTGGGTTCTTTCGATACTAATTGAACCAAACTGGTACTCACCTCCAAGATGATCACATGATCTTCGTGATATACGCATACATGTACATTTAGCGGAATTGATCCTCAAGTGATTTCGTATAGACCAATTGGATATAACGTCGACGTCGCTTTGTAAGTGCTGTTTGTCAAGATCGGAAATAATAGGTCGCCAAACTTTAATATCATCTGCATATAATAAACTGAATGAACTGATATTTGGTATCAAATCGTTGATATAAAGACTGAATAAGATGGGACCCAATACACTTCCCTGTGGAACACCTAACAACACTGGAAATGGACTCGACAGCGACTCATTTACTCGTACGACACTTTGTCGGTTGGAAAGGAATACACGAATCCAGTTTATGATCCTCTTATCAAGATGAATGTGCTCCAACTTCTCAATAAGACGCGTGTGATTAACTGAGTCGAACGCTTTTGAGAAATCAAAGAAAATGACATCAACTGGTATGCCTTGATCATAATAGTGATACCAATTTTCACGTGCATGTACAAGATTAGTAGTCGTGGAATAACCTTTTCGGAAGCCATGCTGTGCTGGGTTCAAAATTTGAAATCTATTTAGAAATTCTATTATTCGTCGCTTAATCAATCTTTCTAGCACACGACAACACACGCAAGTGAGACTAATAGGCCTATAATTGTCAATGGACGAACTATCCCCTTTCTTATAAATAGGACAGATGATGGAATTCTGCCAATCAGAAGGAACAACGCCAAAAGCAACAGACGCAGAGAAAATATTGTAAAGCGGATGACATATTATGTCAGCGATGTTGCGCAGATATACTGGCGGCAAGCCATCTGGACCCGCACCTGCTTTGCATTTAAGTTTCCGAAGCTCTTGGAGAACATCATCACATCGGAAGAGGTCGCTGGTGTCATCTCCGGGCCATGTAAATGTACACGGATCACCCATTGTCACATCCTTATGGTCAAGATTCAAAGAATGGAAATGATTTCTAAACATATTTGTTATCTGCAAAGAATCAGTTATGAATTTCCCATCGTCACGTTGAATACAATTTATAGGTTTACAGCGCGTATGCTTAGCAGTCACATACCTAAAGAAAGAGCGGGGATCACGGTGACAGTTTATACTTAGTTGATTTTCGAAAGATCGCCTACCAGTTCGCTTCATGGACGTAACGAGGTTTCGCCATTTCTTATAAGTGCTGAAATTAGCTCTATCTTTACGATAGTTATTAAAGGCCTTACGTCTCATCTTTAAAGCATGTTTTATGTCGCTATTAAACCAAGGCGGTGAGATCGATGTCAAACAGTGTTTACTCTGAAGAGGTGAGAAACGATTAAGGAGGTGGTACAGAGTATCCCTGAAAAACTGCCATGAATATTCGACGCCAACATCAAAAGCATCCAACCACTTTACCCCAACGAGATATTTATTTACTAGAGCAAAGTCAGTTCTGAATGGGTTTACAGACGACGTCGGATTTACGCCATGTGAGTAGACATCGCTCAGACCAATCAAAATGACCACATGATCTGAATGACCTATTGGGTCCAGATAGCTTAATCTATCAAGAATGTCATATGGTACAGTAAGGCATAAATCCAAAAGTGAATGTGAATCCTGTGAAAATCTTGTACTCTGACTGACATGTTGCTTAAGAGCTAAGCTGTTTATTAAGCCAAGTAGCTTCAAACTCTCGACATCCGAGTCATTGGAAGTGTAATTAACCCAATTCACAGATGGCATGTTGAAATCACCGAGTACAACAAATCTATCACAATAACTACTTCTCTCCATTAAAGCAGCTATGCTATCTGTGTTTGATCTTGGAGAACGATACACAGTCAATACCGTTATTGGGTGTTGACAATATAGCCTAATACACAATGCTTCATTATGGTTAATAGCATCACTAAGAGTTTCAATTACTCGGAATTGAAGCCTATTAGAGATATACGCGATAACACCTCCTCCAATTTTCCCTGCTCTATCACTTCTACTTATGCTGTATCCCTCAATGAATATATCTACGTCTGCTATTGACGAACTAAGCCAAGATTCTGTGAAAATACCTACATCTGGTACGATATCTTGAAAGAGACATTTTATTTCATCTAACTTATTAAGTAGACTACGAATATTCGAGTAAATGATTTTTAAACCACCATTATTTGTGCTCAACTTGAAGGAAAAATCGCGAAGAGATTTTCGAAATTCACGAATACACCGATCGACATTGAGGCAAGGTGAAACAGTGAATATTTCACGTCTTAGGCGGAGGGCGCCAAAGTGGTAAGAAGGCTTGCAGGATTGATCACATCTGACAGTCCCTTCCAACGAATATGTAGACGCCTCCGCACAACTCGAAAATTTTGTATTGTCAAATTCTTTTCACCCAACTCTAATCGACATGCTAACTCTGATTTAGCCTCTTTCAAACGTGATCGATCAGCTATGCTCAGATCGCGTAGCAGACGTATACTCGACCCTTTCAAACGATATGCGCCGTTAAAGATTATGTGAATAATTTCAGCGGAGTTGAACACTACTTTGAGCAGTCTGGGTCTCAACTCATTACTTATCTTACCGAGACGAAAAGCGGCCTTTATCTTCATGCTCTTAACAACTTCGTCTTGACATTCATGCAATACCACCGAAAGAATGGACAAATGTGATACCACCGAAAGAATGGACGAATACCACCGAAAGAATGGACGAATATGAACAAATTATAGGATTTTCATGTTGTCAAATCTACCGGCTTGAAAAACATACATGTTCTTCAAGAACAGATAAATATATATAAGATAAGTATATATAATATATTATATAATATTATTTATATAATTATATAAATATATATAATATTTTAAATTGCTTTGAGTGTAGTTTAGAACATTATATTATTCCTGTCACTCCTTATTTTGTATTTTATTTTATTTATTAACAGTTTTTTTTTAATTCTACACAATATTGTTTGCTTTTTATTTTATTTTTTATTTATTTATTTCATGCGATTGAAATAAATTTTATGCGATTTTGTACTACGAATATTCGGTATTCTAGTCGGTCACGTCTGAATAAAATTGTTTTTCAATCTATTAATTACTTAATTACTTATTAACGAATATAGGAATTGAGATATTTCTATTAATACAATAATATCAATATTACTATTGTACAATAATATTAATCTAAAATATTTGAGCAGAAATTTTGTAAAAATTGTTATATGGGTGTCTTGGTAGTTTAATTGGTCATATTAATAGTCACAGATAGATTCAGTTTATTTTACATTTTAAAAAATTTTAAATGTAAATTGCATTTTCCATAATCGAGGAATACACCTGTCTATCTCAGACGACGAGCTTCACGTTCTCGTTCCAGTAATATTAGAATGTCGCCTTCGCGTACGGGTCCTTTCACATTCCGACATAGTGTACCTTGTTGATCACCGTCGCCCATGAATGACACAATAACCTGTGTACATTGCCCTTGCGAGCCAGTCCTTCCCAATATTTGTTCAACTGTAGCAGGAGTGAACACGGATTCCATTTATATTTAAATCTGAAACCTCTAAAAAGCCTTAAAACTATGATTTTGTAATATAATACATTTTTTAAATCAGATCAGATAACTGAGTCTACGTATTTTATAATATAAAAAAATTAAAAATCAAGTTAATTAATTATTAATAATAAATATATATTACGAAATGTTTTATAGTACACATTTATGCATGAACATTCGTGCATTCCGTCTTTATTATTAAATATTATTGAAAATTGCAACAATTTGCGACTAATGATTTTTATTCAATAAGCGAACAAACCTATCCAAGTAGCCTTATTCATAGCAAAATAAATATTCATGATAAAGGTGTATATCTAGATATGAACTTTAAATTAACATCAATTAAAACTACTTTTAATTTATATACATTTTGATGTATATTTTTTCATCCAATGCGGAAAGGCTACAGTGGCATAATAAATATTATCAGCTTATTAATTTATAGCATAAAAATAAAATGTTTTTTGATCCTGCACCCAAAAATCCAAAAATTTTGATTCAACGCATTAAAAACGTGTTAGTTATGTGCATTTGACTCTAATTTTGACCTTAAAAAACTTTGAATTAATTAACATACAATTGAATTCCACATCATCAGAGGAACGCGATCTGCAATCGGACGTCCACAATTTTGAACCCAAACTGAACTAAATTTTTATTTACGGGCCCATTTGCGGGTAACCCAGAGATTGTAATTTAAAAAAAAATTAAATACAACAGCAGCAAAAGAGCGTAGAGCTCGTACAGGCTGGGTACAGGGTTTAAAAAAATATCAATGAATATCCGATTGTTTTAAGTTAGTACATTCTTCATATTTCTCTTGAAGGACAAAATACTGGAGGCCGAAACAACTTGACTTTGTAGCTTATTCCAGCTTTTCCACGTTCGGTTGACAATTGTGTTAAATCTTCTTCGTGGACGAATGTGGGTCTTTAACGTGAGGTGATGTCCCCTCAATCTGTTTGAATTTCGAAGTTCGAACAGTTTGCGGCAAACATGTTCCCTCTGCCCTTTTTGAACATTAAGCGCTGTCCACACAAACATTAAATCAGATGACTTTAAAGATTTCTTCACTGTGGTCACACCAAGTGCGTGAAGTCGAAAAATGAATGAGAGCTTGCGTTGGCTGTGTACAAGATGTGTGGCCTTGCGTAATATGGATTCGTACAGGTTCATCTCTGTCGTAGTTTGAGGGTGACAGGCAGGTGAAGCGTATCTCATTAAAGATAAGACATAAGCATTGTAAATTAACTTAAAACTGGATGCGTCAAGCTGGCCAATGGTCCTTCTAATAAGTCCTAAAATTCGACGGCATTTAGCAACTGTGTGACTGGTATGTGGGATGGTCGATAAGCTTCTATTTACGATCACTCCAAGGTCTTGAAATTGGAGAACTGTTTCAATTTCTCTTCCGTCAATGGTATATGATGAATTGATGTATAGATGTCCGATGCGCATATGTTTTGACTTATCGGGGTTTAATACCAGTCCCGTTGATTACACCATACCTTAATATTATCAATGTCTCTCTGGAGTATCATTGGATCTCGGCTATCGATTATTGGTCGCCAAATTTTCAAGTCGTCGGCATATAAACCACATGGACTCGAAATAGCTGTAGTAAGCTCGTTGATGTAAATAATGAAGAGCAATGGACTGAGTACCGATCCCTGAGGAACACCGCGTCCAGGATTTCTTGTTTTTGAAATTTGTTTATTAGCCAATACAGTAATCTTCCGATTTCTAAGGAAGGAGTTAATCCAATTAAGGAGGGTTCCTCTGATGCCGTACTGTTCCAGCGTAATAAGGAGGACATCATAGTATATCCTATCAAATGCTTTGCTGAGGTCGAAAAACAAAACATCAACACTAACTCCAGCCTCGGCATATCTGGTCCAATCACTCCTCGCAAGTATGAGGTTTGTGACAGTAGATCTTTCTGGGCGGAAACCATGCTGGTTGTCGCAGAGTACTTGGTTATCTTCTAGGTGCCCGATGATTCGTTTAAAAAGCAGTTTCTCTAGCACTTTACAAGCAACGCAGGTAAGGCTTATGGGCCGATAGTTGCTTGCTAGATTACGGTCGCCCTTTTTGTAGAGAGGTCGGATTATAGAACATTTCCAATCTGATGGTATACAGCCTGTTGACAAGGAGAAATCGAATATGGTGTGTAAAGGTTCATATATTACTGGTGCAAGTTCCCGAAGAAGAATTGGAGGAATATTGTCTGGTCCTGCCGCAATTGATCGTGGTAGCTTTAGAAGTTCGTTAAGAACCTCAAATTTATCAAATGGAGTAAATTCGTAACACGGATATTGAGCTGTGGAGAATCTGGGGCAATACTGACAGGTAGGACTCTCTAGCGTGAATTGATATAGGAAAATATTGGCAATTGATTTGTCATCAGATTTGAGCTCACCGGTTTCCATAAATATAGAGTTAATCTCAGACGTAGTTGATTTTAATGAGCTGATATGTTTGAACAATTTACTGGGATATCTTTTTGATGATCGACAAAGATTGGAAACGAAGCACCTGCGTTTCTGACGTTTGAGTGCCGTAACTTGATTTCGTAATTCCTTGTAATCGGTCCAAGAGCAATTCTGTTCTTTGAATTTTTTGTAAATTTTGTCTCTTGTCTTAATCATTTGTTTAATCTGCGAGTCAAACCAAATGGGAGTTTTGTGGGATGTGCGCTGACGTTTTAAAGGGGAGAAGTAATTTAGAGCATTGATCAAAGTAGATTTGAAATTTTCCCAGCACTGATCTATGCCAATTTCATATGGATTAGGCCATTGAATGTTTCGAACAGCTTGCGTCATACATGCAAAATTCGCTTTGAAGGGATTCAATTCGGGTTTTGCCGAGGGGGCTGTTTTAAAGAGACAGACAGAAAGCGCCAGCCTAATGACACAATGATCACTGTGGCCAATAGGGGGCTGAGAGAGATTTCATCAATTGTGGGTTCCCCTCGTGATAAGCAGATGTCTAAAATGGCAGATGATTGCTTCCTCCTTCTAGTGGGTTCGTGAATATGCTGGGTTAGATTGAGATCGTTGAACGTATCAAGGAGATTGGATGATTCAACATCGCAACCATGTGTCGAAGTATATAGGTCCCAATTGACATGAGGCATATTGAAGTCTCCTAGGATAATGATCGGTGATAAGCTTGTTAGGTGATGTCGTAAAGAGATGCCAATCTTTTCAGTTGCGGAGCGCGGAGATCGGTAAAATAAACCGATTTTTAGTTTCTGTCTATCAGGAGAAGATACTGTTGCCCACAGATATTCGTTGTATGAATCATCTGATACAATGCTGTGCTCGATGATGGTTAACGGTTGCTTGACGTATAATATAACTCCACTTCCTTTTGAGGCGGTTCGATCCGATCGTATAACAAAGTAGCCTGGGATTGAGATTTCATTATCAGATATATCGTTGTTAAGCCAGGTTTCACTCAATGCTATGATGTTTGTGTTCATTGAATTAACGAGACACAATATTTCGTCAAATTTGTTGTACATGCTTAAACAGTTAGAGTACATGATGGAAATATTATTTTGAGAGTAACGGCAGTGGTGTGGTGTCGCTGTTGGTGTTGAAATTGGATTGATGTTTACGTGGTGGATGCACGAATCTGTGCGGCGGAGAGTGTCGATCGAACGGTTAGACGGATTCCGAGGCTGAATCGCGTATTTACCCTTCGCCGCACAACTTGAAAATTTTTCACAATTAGATTTTTTCACCGTTTTGAATTCTTTGTTGAAGCTCTTTCCTTGCAGATTTCAATCTGTTTCTATCTTCAGTGCTGAGGTCAGGTAGAAGTCTGATACTAGAGCCCCTTAACTTAAAGGAATTCTTGATGATTTGCTTACTAGTCTCGGGGCTATCAACAACAACTTTCAAAAGCCTTGGTTTGGTACCATATTGTTTCTTCCCAATGCGAAAGAGGTGTATTACCTGTCTATTTTGTTCGACTGATATTTCTGTTGGGAGAACAGTTGAAAGAACTTGCTTTACTGAATCAACATCATGTTTAATCCGGATGAGACTGTTTGGACTCGGTGATTCATTTAAATTTACAATGATGAAACATTTATCCCGATCGAATGTTCGGCGTTTATGTCGTTTAGGCTCAGATAGAATAGGTATATTGGGGTTAGTGTTGTTTACAGTGGAATTGGTATGATTTATCATTTGTTTGAGTGTTCCATCCATTTTATATAGACTATGGGTTGTTTGAGGACAATAAAAAGTTGGGAGTGCTGTGTGATGTGGTGCTTATGTATTTGTTTCCGGCCTTGGATGTGTTTTCTGAGTGATATGGAATGTTTGTTTCTGTGTATCCTTTTGAGAAATGATGGAATTCTCTAGATTTGACGAATCCAGGAAATCGGATTTAAGGTTAGATAAGGAAGTTTCAAGGGTTGTTGCCTTTACGATTCGCGATCTTGCATGTCCTAGTGTCCAAACTCGAGTAGGGGTAGATTTCCGGAATATTGAAGTATCAGATGTTGCCGTTATGTTGATCGGGGCGATTTCATTGTCTAGTGAAGGTATTGTATCTTGCTCGAATAATTCACATGTATAAGGGATATCTGATCGTAATGGTTTATCAATGTCTTCGGTTAGTGAGCGTAGATCGTTAATAGTCTTATTTAAATTTGCAATTGCAAGAGCTGCACAGAAACCACAATAGAAATTGCGACTCGTCATTGTTTGAGAACTGTCTGAGGGGAAGCTTACTTTGGTCCATATCGTGCAGCCGTGAGAGTCACATGCCACTTCATTATCTGCGTACCCAACCGACTTTATGAATTGACTAATAAATAACAGACGTTGTATCAGAATAATAATTAGATGTTATCAGGAGGAACTGCTTTATCATCATGTTTCGGCCCCTAATTCCTAGACCCAACATAGCAACGGGCCAAATACGCGCTATTACTTTATTTTTTAATAAATAATTATTGTAAGATTTTATATAATTTATCAAGCAAAAATAAATTGATATTTAAAATGTGGTCATGTAAGCGTGCGCCGGCACGCATTTGCCACTTAAAAATAAATCCATTTTAAATATAATATAAAATTTTATAGACTTTAACAGATAAAATTGAAATTAATAAAGTCCATATTTTGACTAGCGCATTGAGATTTTGCTGATGTAAACTGCTGTTGAGAATAGCTGCTTTTTAGTATAAAAAAACAGCTATAAATGCGGAGCTATTTGTTTTAAATAAAAACATGACACGTTTAATTTCAAATTTCGATCTATTTGAAAATACACTGTTGATAATTTTAATGGCAATTTAAAAAGTCAATTTTTAAGAATTGGCTAATAAATAATATACGACGTATAAGAATAAGGATTAGAGGTCATCAGGATGAACTGCCATGATATCAGATTTCAGTTACTATTACTCGACCCAATACAACATTTTTTATTTTAAAATATCTAAATTCGTTACTTCGTTAAGGGAATTTTAGTTTGTATATCCTTCCTTGAATAATCCAAGGCTAGAAAACAATCCATTTCCTTAGAATTTCCGGTCTAAATTTCCAATAACGAATTTTGATATTTTGAGATAAAAATTTCGAGCTACCTGAAACGTAAATAGTTTGAACCGTTGGAAAATGTACCGTCGATTCGGCCAAATACGACCATAGCTAAAAATTCGGATAAACGCATTCACCACATGCAATCATTTAATTCAGCATCAAGTAAGTAACAATTCTATAAATCAGCGAGCCCTTCAATCTTAAGAAGTTAAACCGTGCAGACAAACATCGAACAAACACTTGAGTAATTCATTTACACATTAGCCAAATGCTAATTATGCGAATAGAGAAAGGCAGGGACAGACTACAGAAAGACTGCTCACACACACGACGAATTATTTACACGTAAATAACCGGAAGAATTTACTATTCAAATTCATAAATATCAGCCTACAGTTTCTACATATTCTACGTATTTTATACCATTTATAAATTAAAAAAATAAAATATAAATTTAAATTTAAACAATTTATACTTATGTCAAGTAAAAATAAAAAATTGAAATTGAAAATAAAAACTAATCTTTATGAATTGACTAATAAATAAGAAAATAAATAAGATTAATTTTTTCTAGAATAAGATTTTTTCTAAATACGATTTATTTATTCTACAGGCTGCCATTAGCTATCATAGCCCCGATTAAACTATCATCTAGTGTTGCCTCTTTACCACCATGTATTGATCGTCAGGTCAACAGTGCCATAAAGTTGCGTGACTGCAAATTCCAAAAATTTAAAAATGGCCATTGTTCCTACCGAATCTACAAACAGACAAGAAACTTTGCAACATTGTTAAAAAATTCAAGCGCAAGAATTTCATTGATTCTCTCTGCCGCTGTTGCGTGGGAAACTTATCCCGTTTCTTCAAACATCTCAGGTACCACCTGAAGCCCGGAAATATAATTCCATGTCTCGCCAACGTACAAGGGACAATTCTAAATGACCCGAAGCTCATAGCAGAGGAATTCAGTATTCACTACTCAAATATCGCATCCGAGGTCCCTTCGTATTCCAACTATACCCGGTGCTCTGGTCTCCCAAATCATATATCATGCGTATTTGATTTCAGCGAGCGAGACGTGTTGGAAGTACTGATACAGCTGCCGAATTCACTTGCTGCTGGTTCTGACAGACTGCCTCCCTTACTTTTTTATGAATCAGCTGATATCTTATGTAGACCGCTTTTTCAATTATTTCAGTGCTCGATATCTAGCGGCATACTTCCTAATTACTGGAAGAAGTCTCTGGTTCTTCCACTGTTCAAGAAGGGCAAACGTACTCCTGTGAATAATTACCGACCTATCAGTCTCACTTGTGTGGCTTGTAAAGTGCTCGAAAAACTAATTGATAAAGCTCTCCGTTTCCACCTTGAAGGTCTCAATATATTCAGTGATGTACAACATGGCTTCAGGAAGAACAGATCTACGATCACCAATCTTGCAACATCAAGACAGTTGGGTGATTTCATGCGATCAGGTGTTGGACTCGATGTGCTTTTCTTTGATCTGTCTAAAACCTTCGACTGTGTGAAACATGACATTTTACACTCAGCACTTTGGCACTACGGTATCAGAGCTCCTATCCATAGATGGCTGCATTCATTCCTAACATCTCGTTTCTTCGAAACTCGGCAGGATTCTTGTCTGAATGGTGTCCTATGTTTGTAGGGGT
The DNA here is from genome assembly GCA_012934845.2 of Pomphorhynchus laevis. NCBI lineage: Eukaryota > Metazoa > Acanthocephala > Palaeacanthocephala > Echinorhynchida > Pomphorhynchidae > Pomphorhynchus > Pomphorhynchus laevis. The sequence goes on along the minus strand of WNNJ02001026.1, from coordinate 57,731 downwards.
TCCTCAGGGGTGTGTAATCAGCCCACTACTCTTCAACATCTACATCAACTCACTCCCTTCTGTCATAAATTCACAGTGTCTTCTGTACGCTGACGACCTCAAAATATGGCGTTCATTGAATGGTCCCAGTTATGTAACTATACTCCAGAAAGATGTCGAGATGGTTTCTCGATGTTGCAATGCTGTCGGACTCAAAGTGAACCCTGCGAAATGTTTCCACCTACATATTGGAAAATGGACCTTCAGTGGTAGCTACCGAATTGATGGCTGTCAGATTGTAAAGGTCTCGCAAATGTCGGACCTGGGTGTGATAGTAAGTAGTGACTTAGGCTCCCGCTCTCATTTCGATCATGTTGTAAGCAAGTGCGTTCGCCTCTTGGGTCTAGTACGTAGGGTGTTCGGTCATCTTGATTATGTGGTATTGCGTACCCTTTACCAATGCGCAATCCTCCCACACATGCTGTATGAGTCCGTCGTTGCTCACCCTTAGTTCCAACTTGAGCTGGACGCTTACGAACGCATTCTCCATCGGTGCACACATTTGGTGCGGTCCATACGTTCGTTACCTTACGAGGAATGCCTGCGCTATCTTGACGTTCCCCCAGTGAAAATTCCACTAAATTTTAATAATCTGATGTTCGTGTGGAGGTGCTTGACAACCCCAGGCCACTGTTGCAAGGGCACGTTTGAGCTAAGAACCAACGATCGCCTACGTGAACACAACTATATGCTGAAGAGAAGTCGAGCCTGCAATAAACGAATATCAACAATCCGTGATAGAATTGTACCTATCTGGAATGTTCTACCTGCTGTGACGATTAATGGTTACCTGGAAGGTTTTAAACGACGGTTGCGAAATTACCTCAGGATGCGTTGTCATCATGCTTGAATTGCACATTATTCCGTTTATTTAATTTTTTTTATGTTTTCCTTGTTGTTAACCAACATGTTCGAGCTGTTCAAGCTCCTTTTGTTGTCGAAAATATAATAATAATATTATTAAACGAGATTAAGATTTCAAATTTATTTTTAATAATATTTTGTTGATTTATATATTTAACTATTTTCTATTGTATTTTTAAAGTAACCTAGTTTAAATTATGCATCTATTAAATTATTTAAACGATTTTGAAGAAATCCAATATTATTACATATTAAAATAATTGATTATCTAGTTACTAGTTTTATCTAGTCATATCTAGTTATCTAGTTATTGGTTGTCACGACTACCGAATAATAAATTAAATGATTTTAAATTTATTTATAATAATGTGTTGATTTATATATTTTACTATTTTCTATTTTATTTTATTTTTATAGTAACCTAGTTTAAAATATATTTATCTAATTATTTAAATGATATAAAAAGGTTTGAGAGATAATAACATATATTAGATGATCTGATTGTCATTTGTTAATTTCATGAAATTGTCAAGGTAAATTTCTAGGTAAATTTGTAATTTGAAATTAAGAATATTTATTATTTATTACTATTATTAGTATTACAAGTTATAGCCAAATGGCTGTTTCAACTGATCACATAGGAAATAAAAAAGAAAAGAAAAGAAGAAAAAAAAGTTAATAGCGGTTACATAATATTGTATACATTCGGAATGCCATGATCGTTAATCCACTGACGAAGTTGAACTTTAAATTGAGATAAGTCCTTGGTACATGCTATTTCTCCTGGCAACGTGTTCCAGGCGTTTAATGCTCGATGTGAGAGCCTAGCCAAACTCACTACTTTACCGTGGGGAAACTTAAATAGTTTCAACGGGTGGCCACGGTGCGTCTGAGAACAAACTTTAACATAGCACGAGGGAAAACCATCTATCCCATTAACCATTCGCCATAATGCAACAAGGTCTAGGTAATATAGCCTCTGACCCAAAGATGGTATCTTTAGAAATTCAAGCCGCTCACGATATGAATATGATCCATCTATACACATTCGAGAACCTCTACGAAGGATTGACTCTAGTCTATTGAACTCTTTCTTAGTGTATGGAAAAACTGCTTGCACGCAGTACTCTATATGCGGGCGAACAAGAGCGCAGTAAAGCCGTTTGAAGACGTATGGATTAATACGATTAAATGCATTTTTGACGCAGTACATAGCTCGCAAAGCCTTGCTATAGGCAAACTCTGTATTTGATCGGGATTTCAATGTCCTATGCACCATGACACCCAGATCCCTATACTCCATGACGACATTAAGAATTGAAGTTCCGAGGCGAAAACGACGGTCATCGCAACGCCTTCCTAATTTCATGTGGCCGCATTTGTCAACATTGATCTTCAAACCAGTAGCCTCACTCCATTGGTATATTTCATTAAGGTCTTCCTGCAAGGAAATGCCAAGCGGATCAATATCATCTACAGACCATATTTTGAGGTCGTCAGCAAAAGCAAGACAGGGACTCTGAATCCGCAGCAACAAATCATTAAGGAACACAATAAACATTTCCTTACGAGGAATGCCTGCGCTATCTTGACGTTCCCCCAGTGAAAATTCCACTAAATTTTAATAATCTGATGTTCGTGTGGAGGTGCTTGACAACCCCAGGCCACTGTTGCAAGGGCACGTTTGAGCTAAGAACGAAATATTATTATTGGTCTCTACCAACAAAAAAATAAAGATCAATTCTTCAATTAAGGTTTCTTACGGCTTCTTCAAAAGAATAAGTCTTCAAAAGAAAAAGTCTTCAAAAGAAAAAGTCTTCAAAAGAAAAAGTCTTCAAAAGAAGAAGTCTTCAAAAAAAGAAGTCTTCTTCTTCAGAAAAAGTCTTACGGCTTCTTCAAAAATTGTAATTTGTAGTAATCAAGACAATTTTTTAAAATTGTCTTGATTATGTCTATTTCTTTGCAACTATCATTTTTAAGGTTATCGGCTTTTTGAAACAAGAGAAGATAAATGCAATGCTTTTTTGTTGTGCGCACAGCAATGTGTAAATTATTTATCGTACACTCTGTATAAAATAGGATTAGTTATGCCGGCGGAAAACGCATGATACGTTACCCGGAATGGATATTTTCAGGCAATGCATGTAATCCTTCTCTTATTGTTAATCGCGGGCAAATAATTCAGCGGGTGTGTCATAGAGTAGATTTTCAACTCTCTGTAGTAAGATATTTTGATTTTTTGCCGTGATACTTGTAGAACATTAATGATTTGGATTTTGAATTGATTACTTGCTATTGTATGACAATACAATAGCAATACGACAATCTGTCGTATTATTGATTCGAGTATCCTACCGAATAATTTGTCGATAATTTACAAGAAAATTTACAACTGTTTAAGCTAATATACCATCTGAAATACATACAACTAACGACTTGAGAAGGCTCCGACGGCTGCTTTGATGGCTGCACTTAAAAAATTGTTAAGCTATTCTAAAATACACAATTCCCGAAGAACCTAAAAAACCTAAGAAACCCAAAGAGGAATCTGAATTAGAAGAACCTAAACCTAAAAACCTATACCAGAAGAACCTACACAATCTTTATTGAAATCTACACAAAAGACTTTACTCTGATAAAGTATGAATATACATTCATATAATGGTCAAACAGAGGAAGACTACAAAGCGAGGTGATGCTGCCAAGTTCGTGGATTATCAGGTTCGGTGTTCAAGTGAAGATTGTCATGTGTGGACAAGTGTTTCAGTTCCCGGGGAAAAGAAAACAGCTCTGTCTAATGCATCTTTCTTCTGCGAGTACTGTTGCGCATCTTTGATAAATGATTTGAAGACGGAATCTACCCCCTTGGTTGTCGGTCAGTCGAGTTGTAATTCTCTTGGACCCATATCAGCTCCACCAATTCCAAAAAGCATAAGTGCCGGTCAAAGTAAGGAAGTTCTTATTTCCAAATCTACTAAGAATGTTGAAAATTCCAGTCATAGTGATGGAAGCTATTCTAACTCTATATATCCCTCCTCAAGTCTTAACTCTATATATCCCTCCTCAAGTCTTAACTCTATATATCCCTCCTCAAGTCTTAACTCTATATATCCCTCCTCAAGTCTTTCAAATAATCCAATGAATATAGATTTAACTGTAGAGGGTGAGAATGTAGCCATGGATTTTCCAGTGCATTTACCTGATGTTCCTAATGATGAAAATACATATTGTCAGGTTTTGAATCATGGTCATATGTCTGATAATGGAACTGTCAAAAAGAAAGAACAAGCGTCAACGATAAGTCAACATACACTATCCGCAGTGTCACGTGACAGTCTCGAATTGCAAATTGGTAATAATAGGAAACACACCGCTGATCGATGTAGATCTGTTATTCTGGCCAATGTAAGAGAATCTTTATTTGAGAACGCACAAGTACGTCTTAACGAGGACGTCCAGAGTGTGAGATTTATATTGACGCAGGTACTTGGTTTTTGCATTGTGGATATTGTCAAACGTGTTAAACTCGTTGCATTATTTCGACTGGGTAAGCGTGATACACTTAGTAATAGGCCGCGTTTACTCAAAGCTGTATTTAGGGAGCAGTCGCATGCTGAGTTAATTCTTCGGAATTAATATCGTTTAAAAGGATCCCATGTTAGTCTCTTGAAACATCTTGACTCTCTTCAAAGGGAGAAATTGTCTCAAACCAAGAAAGAACTCGCATCTCGTGTTGCACTTGGAGAGGGCAATCTATGAGTGCAAAATTTTTAAGTAGTGAGGCGACGCATTCAAATCAGTTGGTCCCCACTATATGTATCGCCTCTCGTGAATGTGGAGGGTTTTGGCAAGGTCTTATAGCATATAAGTGCCTAGCTGATTTGGGATCTGAAGTGTGTCAGATTGCTAGAGATGATATTACTACTCGCACTGGTGTGAATAAAAGTCATAGTATATTTTATTGTAATGTTCGGAGCTTGTTACAGAAAGTCGATGAGCTAAAGTTTAGGATCGAGTCTGTTAATCCAATTATAGTTGGTATTACAGAATCTTGGCTTAATTGTGATGTATCCGATGCTGAGGTATCCATCTCAGGCTATTATTTGTTCCGTAGCGATCGGATAGGGGATAGGGTTGGTGGCGTAGCTCTCTTTATGAGAGACGAAGTTAAGGTGCGTGTTTTGAGTAAGTCGTTTACTGATAGAGTTGAGAGTTTGTGGTGTCAGGTTAAGCTTGATAACAGCTCACCCATCATACTGGGTCTTGTGTATCGTGCTCTTAAGGCAATATATAAGAAACTCATTAAAGAGATAGCGTTGTATACGCGAGGAGATTGTGATACTGTGATAATTGGGGATCTGAATATGCCAGATGTTGAATGGACTTCGAATACGGTTTTTACTACTTGTGATAGTGAATCTTGTGACCTTATGGAGTGTTTTACTTATTGTGATCTGGTTCAATTTGTTGATGTACATACTCGCTTTTAAGTTGTAGTTCTTCCCTTCTTGATCTTTGCCTATCGACAAACAGTCAATTAATCAGTAGTATCCAATATGATTCTCCTGTTGGTTTGTCTGATCACTGTGTAGTTAAAGTTTTGCTAAATATACAAATGAGGGTGTTTCATCATGCTCGGTACAAACGTCAGATTAATGTCTTTCGGGCGAACTATGATGTTATTACATCAAAGCTGCATAGAGTAAGTTGGCCTGATCCGGCTGTTGTCGGAGTTGACGAGGCCTGGGATCATTTTCGCGTGACGCTTTATTCTCTAATGGTAAAATTCTCACTTTTGAAGTCTAAGACTAGTCGGAAAAGTGCTCGTTGGTTTGATACTGAGCTGGCTACTGCGATGAAGGCTCGTGACTTCAGTTTCAAATGCTTTAAGGGTGGATTTTGCGAATATGGTGTTTATAAGCAGGCGAGAAATTTCTTCAATTCTTTAAAACGAAATAAGCGCTATTTATTTGAAATTGGTCTAGCTCATAGTTGTAGACATCATCCCAAAGCTCTCTTTCTATATGTGAATAGTAGTAGGAACGCTAATATAACAATTGGCCAATATTTTGATAGCGTTATTGAAGACGACTTTGCTGAGATTATTAATATTAGTATTACAAGTTATAGCCAAATGGCTGTTTCAACTGATCACATAGGAAATAAAAAAGAAAAGAAAAGAAGAAAAAAAAAGTTAATAGCGGTTACATAATATTGTATACATTCGGAATGCCATGATCGTTAATCCACTGACGAAGTTGAACTTTAAATTGAGATAAGTCCTTGGTACATGCTATTTCTCCTGGCAACGTGTTCCAGGCGTTTAATGCTCGATGTGAGAGCCTAGCCAAACTCACTACTTTACCATGGGGAAACTTAAATAGTTTCAACGGGTGGCCACGATGCGTCTGAGAACAAACTTTAACATAGCACGAGGGAAAACCATCTATCCCATTTACCATTCGCCATAATGCAACAAGGTCTAGGTAATATAGCCTCTGACCCAAAGATGGTATCTTTAGAAATTCAAGCCGTTCACGATATGAATATGATCCATCCATACACATTCGAGAACCTCTACGAAGGATTGACTCTAGTCTATTGAACTCTTTCTTAGTGTATGGAAAAACTGCTTGCACGCAGTACTCTATATGCGGGCGAACAAGAGCGCAGTAAAGCCGTTTGAAGACGTATGGATTAATACGATTAAATGCATTTTTGACGCAGTACATAGCTCGCAAAGCCTTGCTATGGGCAAACTCTGTATTTGATCGGGATTTCAATGTCCTATGCACCATGACACCCAGATCCCTATACTCCATGACGACATTAAGAATTGAAGTTCCGAGGCGAAAACGACGGTCATCGCAACGCCTTCCTAATTTCATGTGGCCGCATTTGTCAACATTGATCTTCATACCAGTAGCCTCACTCCATTGATATATTTCATTAAGGTCTTCCTGCAGGGAGATGCCAAGCGGATCAATATCATCTACAGACCATATTTTGAGGTCGTCAGCAAAAGCAAGAACAGGGACTCTGAATCCGCAGCAACAAATCGTTAAGGAACACAATAAACAGCAGAGGTCCTAGTACGGTACCTTGCGGAACACCACAGTAAACGCGTCTGGAAGTGGAAAGATGGGTGCCAACTCTCACCCTAAAGAAACGATGACGTAGGAAATCTTGAATCCAATTACACAACATTACAGGAATGCCGTAGTTAAATAGTAATGCTACCAAGCTCTCATGCGGCACCCGATCGAATGCTCTTGAAAAGTCAATGAATACCACATTAATTGATTGGCCGCGACTGACCGCCTCAACCCACATTTCGCGTGAAGTCAATAAGTTTGTTAAGCAGGAACGACCAGGGAGGAAACCGTGCTGAGAAGACGACATTATTCCGAGTTCCCTCAAGCGATGCCTGATCCGGGTGGCGATCAACTTTTCAAGCACTTTGCATAGAGAACTAGTCAGGCTGATTGGTCTATAGTCAGTACAAGCCGTTGCAATGGTTTTCTTTGGGATCGGAACTACGATGGCAGTTTTCCAGACTTCAGGAACACATCCACTGGTCAAACTGTTCTCAAAAATAGCAAGAAGGGAAGGAGCCAAATATCTAGATAAATTCTTCAAGAGAAACGGAGAAATGTCATCAGGGCCAGTAGAGCTAAATGGGTCAAGCTGATCAAGCTGACTTACAATCTCACTAATCGTTACTGGAAGAAAACGCGAAGATTGCTTTAATGCTACACCATGCGAAGTGATAGAAGCTCTTTGTGAATTATTTGTCGGTATCGAAAAAGACGTAGCAAGGCATTCCACAATACCACTCTGAGAAGTTATCATACATCCCTCCGCATTAAGGACATACTTGATTTCTGTATTAAGGGTTCTGTTGCGACGAACATAGGCCCAGAATAGTTTTGGATTCCATGTTACATTATTAGCGATATACGATTCGAATGCACATCGTTTTGTTGCTTTCACTCTAGTACAAAGATTTCGAACATATTTATATCTGGCAGAGAAACTAGAATCAGAACGCTGAAGCTTCCATAAACAATTTCTTGAACTTATTAGTTGTCTGACGTTGGAATCTATCCATGCAGGTGACTTAGCAGCATAAGAGGATTCGCGCATAGGGGCAAGAATATCAGATAATTTATGTAGGTAATCAGTGATCATATTCAATGATAGCTTGTCCGTGTTCATAAAAGTACACGGGAATTGGTTGTAAACTCTCAAAACATCTTCTCTTCTCACTTTCGACCAATGACGTTTGTAAGTTTTTGAACAAGGTGGACAGAATCTGGAATAAGGGACAGCCGTCAAGGAGAGCAAGCAGTGGTCACTACTTCCTAAAGGAGGGAGATGATCAACTTTGATTATGTCTCCTACATATCTGGAAAACACCAGATCAAGTACCGAATCCGATCTTGAAGTTAAGCAAGTTGGTTCTTGTACATGCTGAATCAGCATGAGTTCCTCAGCAAGGAACTCAGATATTTTCCTTTCCGTGGAACTACCATCAGAAAAGACATAGTCTGACCATCTAGATCGTGGAAGATTAAAATCGCCCAAAAGAATAAAGTGAGGGGAGGAACATACCGATTGTAAAATAAGTTTTAGTTGATCAGTGTCTGCAATTACTGACGGAGATCGATACACGACGCAAAAGTTCATACTGGTCGCTGAGTGATCAATACGGAAGCATAGAGTCTCAAAAGACCCACAAGGGTCACAAATATTCAACACCTCAGATATAAGGAAATTTTCTCTGACATACGCGGCGACACCGCCACCTCGCCTACCTGATATCCTGTCGCTTCGTATAAGGCGAAAACCAGGAATGTTCACAGTGGTATCGACAATATATTGATGCAACCAGGACTCAGCAACGCAGAAAATGTCATACGAATGAGAAAGCATGTGATACTTCAACTCCACTATTTGAGCAGGCAAACTACGAAGATTAGAATACCCAATCGATAAATAGCGTGTGGGTTGTGGTAAGGGATTACTAGGAACGGTGAATAATTTGCTGAATGAAACTAAGTGTCCCAGATCAGAATTGAAACTAACACTATTGAAGAGTTGCGATGAATGACTGTTGAAACTACCTTTTCCAGACGAACTAGCAAAATTCAAACTGGATACTGCTAAGTGACGCTGTTGATCGTTATGGGATTCCAACGAACTACTGGGTGCCACCTGACAACCTGAAAATTTCGTATGCATAAGTTCGTTTCACCTTCAGATAGCCGGTTTCGTAATACTGTTTTTGCTTCTTTCAACTTTAAACGATCTTCGAGACTCAGATCCTTAAGAATACGATGTGGATAATCTTTAAGTCGAAAACCACGTTTGAGCAAAAGGTCTGCATGTTTTGCGGAAGATAATACAACTTTCAACAATCTTGGTTTCTCTACCACCTTTTTTCCAAGTCGAAACAACTTTGTAACCTTCAGAGTAGAAGCTAGTTTCTCATCACCTTCTAAGAGTAACTGACAGAACACAGTACGGAGGCTGGACACATCATCATTCATACGTGTTTGTGAGTTACTGGCCTTTGATTCAGCGATACCACTAAATAGGATATTGCAAGACCTATCTGGATGCGAACGGTAGTTTGTAGAAGGAGCGTTGTCCAAAGAAATGCTCTGACCATTTGAAGGTAAATAATTTCTTGATTTATTCCTATTTTTGGCCTTCTGTTTTCTATCGATGGCCCCACTCGAATCGCTACCTCTGATTTCACCCAATTGATGGTATGTCGATCCAGCGTTTCGTGTAGGTTGCAATAGAGTGTTGCGCCATACCCTTCCTTTGTTTACAGCTGGTGTAGTTTGTTCAACATGAATGACCGATTTTTCTTTGTCCTGAAAGGATGACAGCATTTGAAGTTCGGCATTTGAAGTATTATCATGCTGATGCGTAGATGACAGTGAAGGTAATTCAATCCTCGGTTCACATAGGTCAGGAGTTGAACTGTCATCTAATGGCAGCTTAACGACAGGATTAACGGTACAGGTGTTTATCAAAGTTTGATGGTCCGTGCTGTCTTGAGAGACACGAACGTCATTTAAGTTGATAGGTAACGATATATCACAACAATTCACATCACAAACCATATCTTGCACTAGTTTCATTTGGAGGGCCGAAATCATTGTAGCAGAACAAAAGCCGCAATAAAAGTCTTTGCTCTTGAGTGACGACTCGGTATTTAAAGGAATGTCGACAATAGACCACACTTCACAGCCTTTATTGCAGCATTCGACCTCTAGCCGCTTATACGCATTACGATGTTGCGTGATATGTATAGTGTTTGACGCTCTCTTCGAATTTGCTTTCTTCATTGTGAAATTTGTTTGTTATTATATTGTATGTTTATTAGAAACCAAAATTTTTTAAGGTCCGAATTAAATGCAGCTGGAAATTTTTTTAAGCTGGGATACGGCGTGGCATTCAGTTGTTGCTTTTCAAAATATTGTGGATTTAAGCATTCGTTGTATGTTTATTAGAAACCAAAATTTTTTTAAAGTGAAAAAATATAGATTAAAAAAATATGGATTAAGTAATGAATAAAAAATCAGTCCTAAGTAAAAATATGAATATAATAAAAAACATTTTGAGAGATAATATCATACAATTAACAATATTATATATAAAAGATCATATCTAATTCGGAAAATCAATGGGACGCAAGAAGCATGCAGTTGATAAACGGTAGTGAACAAACCAAACTTTGACAAAGAGCATTATTGAACAATCTACAAAAAAGTCAAATAATGGTAAGTCATACAACATTTATGCCAATCTTCCTCCCTCAGATAATCTTCAGGGTACGTTGGAGCTCGTCGTCTTCTATTAGAGGTTCGTAATATATAATCAACTTGTTTTGAACACTGATTCGTCGATTCCTTTTGTTTGATGTGCATCCACATAGTTTGTTGTATTCTGTTTATTTACACTCGAAGAGCTGGGTACAAAAGTAGCGTTTATGTATGAGTGCGAAGAACGATTCACTTTTACATCTGGTATCACAACATCACAAGATTTTATATCGTTATATGTAATTTGGGTATGAGTAGTATTAGTATTAGTAGCCTCAAGTAAACGCTTGTCGAATTCCGATTAAATAGTTTTGCTCACAATGGGGTCATCATTATATAAGCTAGTATCATTTGTCGGTATGGGAGCTAAGTGCTTTGTTGATTTTTCTGTAATTCGTCCGTCTTTTAATCTCACAATCGCATATTTTTGATTTGACTCTATAGGATACGCTTATTGTACACGTCGTTCGTATTTATTTCCGGTAGTGAACCTTTTGACTAGTACCGGTCCTGAAGGTGTTAATCAATCAGGCATTGTGACTCCAAAACATGATCGTTGTACATGATGAAGCATGCGTTCATTAGGTGTAGAATTGATAATTGTACAAAGTAATGAGGTATTGAATACAGGGATCATCCTAAAGCGTCGTACCATTTGTTTATTGACAGATTATTTTTTTTAAAACCAATTCCACGATTTTCCATATAATGTTATTATACCGCTCGCACTGCCCATTGCCGCTTGGGTTATATATAAGGAGTTGTGTGACTCTATGTGATATTGCTATTACTAAGAAACAATTGGTACTCCTTTGAACAGAATGCAGAACCTTTAAGAAATTTATGAACGAGGGTGTACCGAAACTGTAAAATATCTGCTTGAAATACTTAATAGCCGTTAGTGACGACGTATCTGGGCATGGGAAGGCCCAAGGATATCACGAATACACGTCGATCACAGTAAACATGAATTTTGTTCTGGCAACACTTAGTAAAAGGTCCTTTAAAGTCAATCGATAAGCCGGTCAACTGGATGTAAGGAGATTATAAAGGATGCTTGTAAAACCTAGATTTCACTACTGCGCAAGTTCGACAGGAATCAATAACTGAACGCACGTCGGATATTGAAAATGGTAGATTATGAGAGCTTATGTAATGCCACATTCTAGTTTCGACAGGATGAGATAACAATTTATGTATCTTGAATATTTCCGAAGATCTTCGATTACTCAGAGCACCAACGATGCGGAAGAATGTGTCCGCAACAACTTTTATCGGACATGGTCTGTATTCGATATCGAAATTAAATTCAGATAAATCCAGTTGCCATCGTGTAATTTTGTCACTTTTGATTTGACTTTTACCTTTCAATGAAAATATGTCAGCAATAGATTGTTGGCCTGTAATGATTTTGAAGAGTCTGCTGGCGATGAAATGGCGCCAGTATCTAATAGCTTCAACGATAGCTAAAGCTTCTAGCTAAACCGCGGCTTAGCGCTTTTCAGATTTCGAAAGAGCTCGCGTAAAGAAAGCGACTGGTCATCCTTCTTGATTGAGAGTTGCGGAGATAGCAAGTTTCGATTCATCGGTTTCGACGACAAGTAGTTTATCATCTTTAATCTATTTCTTGCGTGCAACAGACAAAGCTTCTTTTATGTCATTAAATGATTTGGAAGCTTAGTGGGATAGCGGAAATGTTGTGGCGTCGGCAAATGGACGTGTTCTATCCGAAAATCGACTAATCTCATATCCATCCGACCGTTCCTTTCGCGTATCTTCTAATTCATCTTCCTCCTCTCTCATCCCTATTTATTGCGGGTCCTCATATCTATCCGACCGTTCCTTTCGCGTCTGTTCTAATTCATCTTTCTCCAATCTCATCCCTATTTTTGCGAGGTCCTACAAGGTTCAGTCCGAGGTCTCTGCTTTTCTCTCTTTTACATTGCCATCTCTCTCCGTTTATCAAACCTTACTCTTTTAACATCACGCAATACGCCGATGACATCCACATATATGCTCATGCACCCGCTCATCGCATACACGATATCGCAATTTCTGCCTCCAACTGCTTTATTCTATCTACAAACGTCTCACCCATCTTCGTCTCGTTCTAAACCCATACAAGTCCAAAATAATGTGGTTCCTCCTCCGTTAATTTAACATATGTCCTCCTCCTGTATCTTTTGCCTCATCAATCATCCCCGTAGTCGACAATCTCACTTTCTTAGGCTTCCATTTCGATGATCACCTCTCCCTTAAACCCTTCGTCCGTGACAAGGTCCGCTCGTCTAACTTAATTCTCCGTGACATCCGTCGTATCCGCCCCCTTATCGACTTCCGTTCTTGTATGTCTCTTCTTTCATCGCTTCATTTTCCTAAAATCAATTACTGCCTTAGCCTTTTTGCCAATTATCCAAAATCCATTATTCTACCCCTACAACGAATAATCAACACCGCCGTTCGAGTGCTCTTCCGTCTCCGTCGCTTCGACCACATATCTACATATTTTGCCAACTCTCCTGGTCCACCATCCAATCCGCATCAAAATCCGCCTTCTCGTAATTTTTCGTCTCATCGCTGTCGGCTCCCCATCGTTCATTAACCTTCCTTTCTTAGACGACACTCGGCCACCTCTGCTATTGCTGCGTTACCGTCATTCCTTCTTACTACACGTTCCTAATTACTCTAACAACTACGGTCTCCGATCCTTCCTCCTCGCCGCCTCACTCGCCTGGAATCAACTCCCTCTCGACGTCCGCTGCGCTCCCTTCTTTATCACATTCAAACACCTCTTCTGCTCACACCTTCTCAACACATGATTTACATTTTTGTTTTGTTGTAGTCATGTAAGCGTGCGCTGGCACGCATTTGCCACGTTAAAAAAATCTTTTTTTAATCAATTGGGAATAATAGGTAAACATACCTAAAATACTAGCCTTTTCGCACAAGCAAGTAGGTTGTGGCATACTCAAAAAGGACTCACTCACTTTGGATCAGGTTTTTGAATACCGTCGATAATAGGATAGCCGAACACACAAATAGAATTACTGCATCGAACAGTTTTCTCGGGATTTATAGTTAACTCTTATTTAAATAATATATTAAAAACACGTTAAGGTTCTTATCATGTCGATCCGTTGTGTTTCCCGCTACCCCGACGTCGTCAAAGTAAGAGAATACACCCACTAGCTTCTCCTCGTCGATTATTGAATTCATAGTTCGTTAGAGGGCTGCAACGCAGTTTCTCAAACCAAAAGGCATGTACTTGTATTAAAATAATCGGCCGGAGGCCTCAAATGATGTGAACTCTTTTTCAGAATCGAATAGTGGAATTTGATTATAAGCATCTTTCAAATCAAAGCTGCTGAAGAATCTATACCTGGCGATTTTTTCTATGAAATAATCTGTCCTTGGCAACGGGTAAGCGTCTAATTTGGTATATTTGTTTATAGTCTGGGAGTAATCGATGACTAATCTACGCTTATCTGATTTATGAGTAACAATCAACACATGAGCTCTCAAAGGAGAATGACTAGGTTCTATGATTTCTTTATCGATCAAATCAGCTAACTGAGTCTACGTATTTAATATAATTATAAAATAAAGAAAACATAATAATGCTAAATCAAAATTTAATAATTAAATAATAAAATTAATAATTGTTTTTAGATCATATTGTTCATGCTTGAGTGGAAGTGCGCTTAACCAGGTAGAAGAACCTGGAATAGCTTCAAAGTCTAATGCACATGTAAATCCTGTGCATAATCGTGGCTTCACGCGTGCAAACTTATTCTCGAGAGTTTCATTTTTTCTTTTGTGATGAGAGCGAATAGCTGATTTTGCAGCCATCGCTACTCATTTCCTTTTAATCCAGAAGAATATGTATCCGAAATACGTTGTGAAGCATTTAATTCGAGATCACTCACAAAAAAGGATCCACAATGCAAATCCCACTTATTCTTGCAGGCAGTGTAAATACCGCAATTGTATCCTCGTCAATCTGCGCATCTGTTAAATATACATTCCGTAGCGTCTGTTCTAGGGCTCGGCAAGTATACTGAATGTTGTGTATGATCATGTGTCTGTTGATGCTCTTAAATGTTTTTTTGCGTCGACTGCCAAAATGTCGTAATTGGGATTATTCGCATACTTTCCCTTAGTGAATGAACAACGTGCTTTAATCCGCTTCGTTGTGAAGCACACATCTGCGTTGTTTCTGCGGCATCTTGTAAATCGTGTTTAATGTGGTTAAATATTATGTGTTTAATATTAATTAATATTAAATTAAACACGTTAATATTAATATTAAAGTGTTTAATGTGGTTAATAGCAATTATTATTTATTATAATAATAGTTTTAATTGCCAAAAAGGTTATAATTGTTCAGCCTAATCACAATGAGCCACTGACGAAGCCGTAACGCTTAAAAAATATTTGTTTTAAGAATTTATAATTTATATCAAGTTAAAATAAGAAATAAGAATTTGAAATTTAAAATAAAAGGCAATTTTAATAAATTGACTAATCAATAACATACGATGTATAATAAGGAATATATGTTGTCAGGAGAAACTGCTATGCTATCAGGTTTCGCCCCTATTAATCACACCAGCATAGCAGCGGGATGAAATTTGAACAAATAAAAAATTTGAAATTTTTCCTCCCATTTGAACACCTTTCACTTGTCTAAAAATATAGATGTCCCTACTTTTAAATAATTTTGATTTATCAAAATATTTAAGGATTCTATTAATTCAATTTTATCCATATATTTATATTTATTTGATGGTTTAATTTTTGTTAGATAGGCGTTAATGTTATTATAACATATGTGTATATCTTTTTCTGAATATAAGATTAATTAATTTTACTAACGCTTCTTTAATGTTCACATCTAGATATACACCTTCTTTATCATTAATATTGGTTTTGTTAAGAATAAGGTTTTCTGGATAAATTTGTTTACTTATTGGATACAAATTAATAGAGTTAAATACACATACATCATCAATGTATCGGAGCATATATTTTAGATCTTTATGTAATTTAGATTTAGTTTTTACACAGTTATGAACAAATTCATATTCTATAAAGCTTAAAAACAAGTCAGCTATAATTGGGCTACTATTACCACCCATTGGAACACCTTTTACTTGTCTAAATATAGATGTCCCTACTTTTAAATAATTTTGATTTATCAAAATATTTAAGGATTCTATTAATTCAATTTTATCCATATATTTATATTTATTTGATGGTTTAATTTTTGTTAGATAGGCGTTATAGTTATTATAACATATATATGTATATCTTTTTCCGAATATAATATTAATTAATTTTTCTAATGCATCTTTAATATCTGATAAATCTAGATTTGTATAAAGCGTACTAAAATCGAATGTATTTATATTTTGAAAATTTATTCCTTTTGCGTGTTCTAAAAATTCTTTTATGGAATCAATACCGAAATAGTGTTTTATACCAGTATTTATTTCGATTACCTTACAATATTTTTTAAAGTGTGCTTTAATTACTTTAAGTATTTTATTCATATAGACAGAAAGTGGTTTTAATGTACATTTAAACGCACTACATATGAACCTAGGTTTTATTGGATTATGATTTTGAATTCCAATATAATATACGTATAGTTTTATTATCTGATTCAAACTTTACTTTTTTTATCAATTATTCATATAAACAGATCGTGATTTTAAAAAATATAAGCTATTTTAATAGGCTATTTAAAAAGTATAAGCTATTTAATCTATTAAGTTCTTTATACATATCTTCATATCTTTATTGATTTGATCTTTCCTTTTATAATTGTTTGTTATTTTCATTTTCTCTTTAATTTTATCTAATAAGTTTTCTAAATGTATTTAAGCTTTCACTAATAATCAGCTTACCAAAGTAAGCATTTAAGCTTACTTTGGTATATAAGTTTTATAATAGTGATTTCTATGTAATTTAGATTCCAATATAATATAGGTATAGTTTTATTATCTGATTCAATTTTTATATCCTTTTTATCCATTATAGAACAGTGAGTGACTTGTAATAATTGTTTCTTAATTTTAATCACAACATTCATATGTTGGATTTACATTTAAATCATTAGAATTAACCTCTTTCATCAGTATATCATAATAAAGCTTTTTGCATAAAAAGACAAAGTTATTACTAGCTTTACTAATAGTTGTTATTATATAGTTGTGCTTTAATTTAGTAAGTTCTGTATACATATCTTTATTAATTTTATCTTTCCTTTTATAATTGTTTGTTATTTTCATTTTCTATTTAATTTTATCAATAATGGTTCTTATAATATAGTGTATAATAATGTATAATTAATATATATATATATATATATATATATATATATATATATATATATATATATATATGTATAATGTATAATTATTGTATAATGTATAATTTCTTATAATGATTCTAATATCATCGTTACATATTGATTTCAATTCTTTATCATAATTACAAATTTTTCGTTCTAATGGTAGTAGGAGTTTATACCTTATTTTAGGAATATATTTACTTAAATCTGACCCTATTATTTCTTTACTTTTAGAATTATTTAAAAGTCCGGCTATATTTATGTTATCTATACATTTTTTAATGAAGTTTATAGTTATTGTATATTTTTTATTGTTATTATTAACATTTTTGTACGATTATAGTATTTTATATTACAATAATTGCCTATTATTCAACTTAGCCTATCAAAATCGTTAATTAATCTTTGATTTATCAAACAAATGATATCTTTAGAAAAACTTCTTATATTTACATAAAGTCTATGATATTCAACTTAATCTATCATTGTTGTTAATTTATCAAAATTCAATTCCGTACAAACGCTATTTCAATAACAAACGCTTTTGTCCTTATAATTTTGTAAACTTATAGATCTATAAATGTTTACAAAAGGATTTTTAACACTTTTATTTGACAATCGTAAACGTGATTGTCTAATCGAGTTTGCAATTCGACAATCACGCTTAACATCTCGATCTAGCAAATGAGCGGGCGATATCATTGTCCTTATAATTTTGTAAACTTACAGATCTATAAATTTTAAATTTATTTTTCTTATTCCTTTTATCACCATGACTTCTTGGTTTGCGTTTAACAGGATTATTACAATATAGTTGTTTATTATGCACTATACTACTTCTGCCATTTGCTTGTACCACATCATTCAATCCTAATGGGTACATGGAATTAAGCGTTTTAATCCAAAAATCTTCTTTTTCTAATAGTTTTTGATTTAATATTGAAATGTTTTCCTTCGATAATATGTCCTAAAATAAATAATTTACAGTTTTTAATATCATGTCCTATTAATCTCATATGTTTATGAAATATAGTTTGACTATTATGCTGTATATTATATATGTGTTGCCTAAACCTAGTTTTTAACATTTGATATGTTTTTCCTATATATTGCAATCCACATGTACATTGTATTAGATACACTACACCTGTGGTATTGCAGTTACAATTATTATTAATATTTAATGAAAAACATTTGTTTGTCGTATTACTTACAATTATTATTTATAACATCACAAACTTTACATTTTTTCTATTACATTTAAACGATCTAAAATCAAAATATTTAGTACTTACGTACTTTTTCAATCTGGTTGAGTACATGTAACTTTTATTAGTCATATTTTTTACGTTGCTTCTTCGGTGTCTTCACCTAGTTTAGTTGACTCTGACTAAATTTACAACGGCCATCTATATTGCGATAGTTTACTATCACAACTTGGGGTTTCGTTGCTTCAATTAACTTTTGCTGCCATTAACGAAACAATAAAAATATGAGAATTAAAATTAAAAAATTAGCTAGCTTGTTTAAAAGACTTAGCTATTGGCCATTACCCGGTCTCTTAAACGTGATCACGTCAATCAGTTTACATTTTAAAGTGTAAACACCTTGGGATGCCAATTTCTCTTTTTTAAATATATAGATAGCTTGTCTATTTTAGAAACACAAAGCTATCTAAATATAAATTAACTTATTACAATTTTCTGACAAAAACCTTGCTGGTCAAAACGTAGAAAAGCCTAAGTCTATTGCATGTTTATTAAATTAAAATATACTGATCGAATCCAGCGATATGGATCAAGGGCAGCAACGTAGTTAATTTCAACCGTATATAGAAATTTTGGTAGATCACAGATGATTTCGCAGCAGAAATCAACTACGATATCATTCCTTAATTACTTCCAACAGCATACACCTTGAGACAAAACATGCCTGATTGTAGTCTGACATTATATCAAAGGCATGATTGCTGGTTGTAACCTGACATTTTATCAGAGACATGATTGCGACGCTATATTAATAAGAAAGAATTTCAATAAAACTTTTTAATTGGCACAAACAGGGAAGTGTAAACCAGTATGCTTTTTACAACCTTCGACGGTAAGCTTAACCCGGAATGTGCCTACCACAGACGCCTAGCCCCCAACGGGGCGTTTGGACATTAGTCTAATCATCACTAAATGTAGTTACACAACTTTGACAGTACTTAATCCTCAGTAAACCTCTGAAACGAATTCACTAAGCGCACGTTCCTCTACCGGTGACCAGCCAAATATTTAACAGCCAAATTTTGGAATGCCTTGTTCATTTCATGTAAATTGTCGATATTTCTCTACATTCACATTTTAAATTCACATCATGTAAATTGTCGATATTTCTCTACATTCACATTTTAAATATGAAAATAGTCAAATGGCATTTATACAATCCTAATTTTAAATCGGTTTTCCCTATTTAGAATCTAAATAAAATTTGAATCTAAAATCGTCGATGAGATCAATCGAAACCCTAAAGTATTTAGGTTCTATGTGCGTCGTAACAGAACTCTTAATAATAAAATCGTACTAATCTAAAAATTCACATTTTTAATATGAAAATAGTCAAATGGCATTTATACAATCCTAATTCTAAATCGGTTATCCCGATTTAGAATCTAAATAAAATTTGAAGCTGAAATCGTCGATGAGATCAATCAAAACCCTAAAGTATTTTAGTTATGTGGCTTGTAACAGAACTCTTAATAATTAAATCGTGCTAATCTAAAAATTCACATTTTTAATATGAAAATATTCAAATATCATTGCTATCGTATTTATACAGTTATAATCCTAAATTCCAAATCAGTTATCCCGACGGGCACGGAACCTTCTTCATCATATTCAAACCAATCATTTTCACCCGGTGTAAAATTAGTTTTAGACGATATTTTGGCGTTTTTAAATTCAATATCCTTGAACTCAGTATTTTTATTGCTTATAGCGGTCCAGGTATCTACTGATTCAAAATCAACCAAGCTTACACCATTGCACTGAAACTTCGCAATCGATTGCCATTGATTATCAGTGTTGATATAGGCAGATGCTGAATTTTGAATATGTTCAACCGTATTAACTCTCTGGCAAAACTGACATTTGACTGAGAACCCCGCGTCGATTACATTTGATTTTCGCTTGTACACATCTTCCACTGGCAACAGTGGATGAAAGGTTTTTGATATTTCTCCACATTGATGGCATTTTACCTTGAAGAACCATCGAAAGTCAGTTCCAACTTCTAATGAGGATACATTTTGTAAATTTGCTCGTATTTGTAAATCCGTAATGACCATGATAAAAACTATCTGAAATTTATGTCAGATCAAATAGATTAAAAGGGATTTTTATAACTGAGAAAGTACTAATTACCTACAGTTATAGGTAATAACTGCAGAAAAGGAAGGTTGATAAATAAAGAGTTATAAAAGTTGCAAGGCGAAAAGCAATGATAAGAAGACGAATTTGAACACGACAATAAATGGTAGGTAAATCGAGAGAAGCAAGATGGTGGGATGTATGATCAAAACTACGAAGATGGAGAATTCGGACGGCTGTGTTGTAGGGGAAGAAGAGTGGATTTAGGTAAGTTGGAAAATAGACTAAGACAGTAATTTAGTATTGAGAAAAGGAGAAAATATATGAGAGCCATACAAGAATGGAAATCGATCAATCTACGAATTTGATAAGGTTGCGGAGAATCAAAGTAAATGAGCGTACTTTATCTCTAACTCAAGGTTTAAGCTCCCTCCTTTATCACATTCAAACACCTCCTTCGTTCACACCTTCTCGACACATGATTTACATTTTTGTTTTGTTGTGGTCATGTAAGCGTGCGCTGGCACGCATTTGCCTCGTTAAAAAAAACTCTTTTTTAAGTGAAAGTTGGTTTTCGAAATAAAAGCATAGGAAAATAAGATTGTCAACGATAGGGAGAATTCTAGAATTTAATGATACGGAGGGAGGCTCTAAGCCGAGGCGTCAAGGAAGGATCCACATAATATTAGATTTATTAGGGTTCAGTGTAAGACGAAGAGAAGAAATATGATTGAAAATTGAGATAGGACAGTTGGAAGCAGAAACACTAATATCATGAATATGATAAGTAGGTGCATGAGCATAGATGAAAATGTAATCATCATATTGCATAACATGGAAGTTAAATGTATGAGAAATTAAGACAAACCATCCAGAAGAGAGAAAAGCATAGGGCCTAATACGGAGCCTTGTGGAACATCGAACGGGATGGTAGAAGGATGGGAAAGAGAAGAGTTTGAACAGATTCGAAATGTACGGTTTGATAGATATGAAGAAAACCAAACTACAGTGAGTAAAAAAAGCCATAATCATGTCAAAGGCGACGGAAAAGTATCGAGTGATCGACTAGAAAAATAGATCAAGAGAAACTATGACAGTATAAAAAAAACTATGACACTATAAAACTACGTAGTTTATATAATTATAATTATTAATTATTATATAATTAATAATGTAGTATAAATAATATCCAAGTGATTATTATCTTGGATTACTATACTGTTCAAATGGTTCACGACATTTAAAAGCACAAATAATCCGTTTTCATCAATATAATTCAAACTTATTTAACTCGAACGACTGTACAAATTAGAGAATAAAACAAATAAATGGTTATAAAAATTCTTTTAGAAAATATCTTAGACAAACTATTCGTATAAAAAATCTTAAAACATTTAAAATGAAAAAAGAAGTATTTTATTTAGTGGGCAAATCTTCTAAAATTTTGCACGATAGAGGACGTGTTTAATGTACATATTTTTAAAATTTATTTCATTTTAATACAAAAATGAGCCAGCAAAAAAATAATTTGATTTTTTGAAACTGATGTATATGCTCGTAATTTGAGCGACAATTTTATTGCCCGCATATTGGAAGTCTTGTCATTGACTACATTAACTAATCAAACATTTATTCTTTATTGCCTTTTTTATTATCATTTGAAATCATCTTGTTTGTTTTATGCAGATGACCTCGTAATTTATTCCGAAATGGAAAATGTTCAGATGGCGCTAAGTAATCTTTATCAGTATTGTGAATCTAACGGTCTTCTTTTAAATCTTGATAAAACAAAGGTCGTGGTATTTCGAGCAGATGGTCGATTATCAAGAAAAAGCACCTTAACTTTTAATAGTGTTAATTCGGTATTTAATTTATGTTGTAATATATACGGTAATAATAAACGAATAATAAATAACAAAGATTTTTTTAATAACTAATAGCATGCACAAATAGAAAAAGCAATAAAGGTTAGCATAGCATAATGTACAGTTTACTGATCAATCCTTGGCATATACAACAAGTTTTCTATATTACAGAGGCGGGATAAGGCTTTACCAGCAAATACTAACGCTCAGCTCGAACTACTCAGGGTCTGTCAAACACTCGAGAGAGCATAAACGTAGCGCATGATGGTTAGTAGTCTCGATAAGAGAATCTTCAGAAATCTTAGACTTTGCTCTGGAAGACGTCCTCTAGAAAATATGACTAATACGAGATTGTCCCACTGTACCAAAGGCGCGCCTGAGCACTCCCACTTAATAATATATGGTTGGACCGTTTCAGTGCCCACATAGCTCTCTTCAGGACACTCCTGAATATATTCAAGTCGGATCCGGCGATCCAATTAACCGTAATGGTGAACCCCAGTTACCTTAATCAATGTGTAAAGACTGGGAGTGGTTGGTTATTCAAAATGAAAGATAGAGCGATTTTGCTAGTCTCCTTAGTTTTTTCATAGTGGCAAAGGAGCCATTTAAGGCCAACACCTACGATTTTGATGAGTTGATTATAAGATTGAATGGGCTAGCTTATCTTTTTATCTTAACATCCACAACATCCATAGTTTTACCATAACATCCACATCAAGCTGATGGCTGTTATCTTAACAAAACCGATGTAGTTCACTGATTGTCGAATGGATCGAACAACTTTTTACAAACCCATGAAAACGTGGTGGGATTAAATTTCGCCTACCTAATTAATTGCGGATTTTACGCGCAAGCGCTTTTTCGTAAATGGAGAAGAGGGAATTTTAGGATCGAAATGGGCTGCAGGTCTTTAGGACATGTAACTGGTTTTTTCTTTGGTAAAAATAATCGACGGATAATGTTAATATTTGCAATATCAGATGGTGAGGCTTAAATCATTGTGATGGTGACCTTTCTTCCATTACTGTCTGTCGAAAACTGATACTGATAGACGCGAGTGGAAAGTGTCGAATTGGTTTGAGAGGTCCCTACTTCTAAACCTACCCCATGTATTGATTGGTTAAGAGAAAGAAAGGCTCTAATATTCGATGGAATATTCACTCTTCAAAAATTTTATCAAGACCTATGTTACCAATCCAGCCCGATGCACTCTCCCTAAAGCTGACATAATTCTTCTTCTTGAAAATCTTCCAGAAGGAAGACAGATGAATTAAGGGAGCAATGCTAGCCTTATCCCTGCTTAGTTAGAGTATATACCTAGAACTCCAATATTCATTCGGGAGAGCTCGTCAGAGGGAGATAGAGATATTGGGGGATATGTAACATTTGTCCTAGAATCTGAAGTTTTTTTGGAGTGGAATTGTGAATACTACCTTCGTAGGTTGTCGAAAGTATGCTGGTAGCTTGCGAAGAAGGATAAGAATTGAATGGGTCAAACTCTCACAACCGACAACAGGGAAGAGTTTGAAAACCGCCTGAAAGAGCGCCACTCTGACTGGATCAAAATGGAACCTCCTCAATAGAGAATCTTCCTTTATCCGCCAACGAAGTAGGTCGTGCGAGGTGATCAGTTATTGGCGAGACTGTTCAGTACTGAAGGTATTAAGCAGCCACTTCGAATGTAGCAGTAGAATGACGAGTAGAGAATTAGTGGCTGATCAATGAAAATTTGCGGATGGTGGTTTATGAATACGATAATCGTCCCTGGCTGGGCGGAGTGTTTCTTTAATCCAACGACCAGTTCTATCGTTGAAGTAACCAAGAATCATGTCATAATCGCTTCCTAATATTCGATCAATGAGGTCACAAGGTTCTTGTGAATCTCTCATGGTCGAATATAGATATTGACTATGCCAACGCGTTTTTAAAAACTGTGAAAAACCTAAAATAAGTTTGTGAGATAAATAATATACGAGGTAACATAAATTTTTGAGATCATAACATACAACCTACAACAAGTTTATGCAGACCTACATACAACGAGTTTTAACTAAAACGAAAACGCATTTTTAATTTTTATTGACATCTTATTATGGCAATGGAAAGCTAACTAAAAATGTCGGCCAGCAAATCAAGTCCGTCAAGGAAATTTACATCGAAAAGCAAAGTGGATACGACAACAAGAACTGCAATGTTTGAACTCACGTTGCCATTCCTTTCACTGACGAGGACAACGTTGAGGACGGAATTTCTTCTGCGGCTTATGATGTGCTGCCCTCGTAGTTAAGCTAATGAAGCATGACCTTATCAAACGGTCGAGACGTTCTGGAGGCTAACGAAACAGAGTTGTGCTCAATAAATGATATTAATGATGTTTCTCAGTCTACTCAGACTGTCGTTATACATAAACCATCAACAAACGACAAAATATCTTCAAAGCTATCGTCGTCATCCGTTTGCTTACTAACTCCTTAGCCATCAATGAATCCCGTTCTTGAAACTTCTATCTCACATACTTCTTGTTTAACTACAGATAAAACTTCCCTTAATTTTCATCTTCCTAACAATTCAAACAGTAAATGACTTTACCTCGTACCTCATTTTTCCTATTCTTCCCCACATCTAAATACATCTCATACCTCTTTCTTTTCTTCACGCACTCCTTACTCTACCTCCACCGTATCACTTCTCAATCATACAATCATCTCAGTCCTCCACTCCTAAAAATCGTTTTCCTACATAGTTCACATACATCCTTGGTACTCTGAACGTTTTAAACTTCTTACCACTTCGTCTACTTGTCGTATCTTTCTTGACTGCTCCCCTTCTGATATTGCCCAGCTCCATTAGCTCGCATTGAGAAACATCGACGTGAAATAAACGGCGAGTCATCCTTATCAATACGTCAAATCAACGGAAATTTTCACTTTGTACACACAAGGCCAAAAATCCGATGACGTCCCATCTATCCACATTGTCTTCTTCGCTAGTCGATCTCGATCCTGAGCATACTTTTCGTCTTAGTCTATTCAACACTCACTCCATCCTTCATAAAGCTGATATGCTCCTTGATATCTTGGATCAATTATCTATCGATATTATCTGCATTTACCGAATCCTGGCACACAGATTATCAACTCCTTTCCCTCTGGAACTTATGATTGTATACCGTCCAGATTCAGTTGCCCCCTCACGTATGTTCTTTAACGACCTCGCAGATCTTATATCTCACTGTTCATTGTCTTATACTCCTTCTTTTATTCTCGGTGACTTTAACATTCGTCTTGATCGCCCGGCTGACTCTGACGCTATCACTTTAACTAATCTTTTTTTCTGATTTTAACTAAAAATTAGTTTCAAAAAGCCAAACTCATATTCTCGGCGGTGCTCGCAACATCATTGCTGTTCCTAACTGCTTCAATGACTATACATCCTTGTCAATTACTGATCCTGGTTTATCCGATCATTTCCTTGTTACTGTTACTCTTAATCGTCCCCATCCTCCTTCTTCGCCTCCACTATTATCCACATCAATTTACCTTGGAAACTTCTTGATATCCCTATTCTCCCCACAGCCTTACTCAATTCTTCATTCTTTTCACTTCCTCTTAACTATCTCTCTCCCGATGATCTCTTCATTCTGTTTGATTCTGAACTTACGAACATCCTTAATAACCTTCTGCCTATTCGACCACGACGTTTTCAGCGGTCGCGCCATGCTCTCTGGTTAGATTAAGCCTGTAGTCTTTCTAAGCGTCGACTCCGTCATTCTTTTCGTGTGTTTAATCGCTTTTTAAACGTTATTTTTCCTCACTCACTCCAAATATCCGTGCTAACTATCTTTCTCTCCGCAGTTCCCATCTCATTCTTATGCGAACTAAACTCACTCTCTTTTAGCGAAATCAACTCGAGTCTTCTTCCAACTCTAAATCTCATTGGAAAATCTTATACTCAATTCTTTCACGATCATCTATCCCCTTGCAACATAAATCCCGATAAATTTTCCTCTTATCTGCAATCTAAGCTATCTAATTTACTTTCCCTACTACCCATAGCCCCCTTGTACCCACTCTTATCTTTAAATACTTCCCTCCCAGAAATATTCAACCTTCTTCTTGTTTCGTCTGACGAAGTATTTTCGGTTCTGCTGTCATTACCTAATAAAACCTCTCATTCTGACCCAATTCCCACCCACTTGTTTAAAATAATATGTTCATCTATCTCACCCTTTCTAACGAATTTGTTCAACTTGTCTATCCGCAACCGCACATTTCCTTCCAACTGGAAATGCACCACTGTTTGCCCTCTCGTCAAAAAGCAATCTATCGACCCTTCACTACCATCTTCGAACCGTCCTATCTCACTTCTCCCAACCCTGTCTAAACTCTGAGCGTCTTGTTCTCAAGCAACTTAATGCATGTCTATTTTCCTCCAAAGCTGCTTTTCGCTTTTTACCACTCCACTGAAATTGCCTGTCTTAAATTTATAACGACTTCCTCATGTCGCGCGATCAAAAATTATGAAGTGTCATAGTTTCTCTTGATCTATCATCTGCTTTTGACATCTTCGATCACTCGATTCTTCTCCATCGTCTTCGTCATTATTATGGCTTCTCTTTACTCACTGTAGCTTGGTTTTCTTCATATCTATTAAACCGTACTTTTCGCGTTTGTTCTAACTCGTCGCTTTCCAATCCTTCTTCCATCCCGTCCGGTATTGCACAAGGCCTCCGTATTAGGCCCTTTGCTTTTATATCTTCTTCTCGGTGGTTTGTATTCAATTTCTCATACATTTAACTTCCATGCTATGCAATATACTGACGACATTTTCATCTATGCTCATGCACCTACTTATCATATTCATGATATTAGTGTTTCTGCTTCCAACTGTCCTATCTCAATTTTCAATCATATTTCTTCTCTTCGTCTTACACTGAACCCTAATAAATCTAATATTATGTGGATCCTTCCTTGACGCCTCGGCTTAGAGCCTCCCTCCGTATCATTAAATTCTAGAATTCTCCCTATCGTTGACAATCTTATTTTCTTAGGCTTTCATTTCGACAATCGACTTTCACTTAAACCTTTAGTTAGAGATAAAGTACGCTCATCTACGTTGATTCCCCGCAATCTTGTCAAATTCGTAGATTGGTCGACTTCCATTCTTGTATTGCTCTTATATCTTTTCTCCTTTTCTCTATACTGAATTACTGTCTTAGTCTATTTTCCAACTTACCTAAATCCACTATTCTTCCCTTACAACGCAGCCGCCTGAATTCTTCTCCATCTTCGTAGTTTTGATCATACATCCAAACATCTTGCTTTTCTCGATTTGCCTACCATTTATTCTCTTGTTCAAATTCATCTTATCATTGCTTTTCGCTTTACAACCCCTTCATTTCGCAACCTTCCTTTTATCGACAATTCTCGTCATTTTTACTATTCCTTGCTTTCCCGTAGTTCCCTTCTTTTACATGCCCCAAACTAATCTACCTCTTTTGGCTTCCGCTTTTTTCTTGTGACTGCTCCTCTCTCGTGGAATCATCTGATCATTCATGTACGCCAATCAACCTCAACGCCGTGCTTCAAACGCCATATACGATCCCATTTAAACAATTTAACTGTTTTTGTTAGTTAATGGACTTGTAAGCTTGCAGCTGCCACACATTTGCCACATTAAATTAAATATTATTTTTATTACAAGTGTTATAACTAAATAAGACAGGTCAAGACAAGTGTATTTTTTACAAGAGGGAGGCATTTAACTAACGTTACAAGTCTTTGAGATGAAGAGGACTGGGGCAAGTTATATACGGAGTATAGTAGGCGGTTATATGCATGAGTAAGAATCGATTAATGCCCTGAGGAACAAGATCGATTTAGTCTACTGAAGAACTATTACATCTGCTTCACGACCGAATAAAGTACAAAACGCAGAAACACCTCCTGAATTTCACTGAATGATATTTATTGAAAAGGGATCTGAACTACTACCCATTGTATCGATTTACGGCTGGGAGTGCGGCCTCACTAGATGTAGGCAGCAGTGCAGTCTTTGTCCCTTCCAATAAGGAAGCTAACTAGAGATTCGCCGTTCCCCACGACTGGTGGAAATATCATTTTCCATGATGAAGCATTCATCGATAGAAGTTACTTTATTTATCAGCTTCAAATACCGCTTTTCCAAGACAATTTAAGATGCACTGGAGCCAGAGGTTTAATCGCTGAAATCAATCGTTTTCCAAAATTCTCAAAACCTTTAGTCTGATCTGCCATTTTCACCTCTATGATGGTTTTGATATCTTGATTATCGTTTTTAAACGAGTTGAAGGCATCGATCATTGAGGAGTCTACACATTTCGGGTTTTTTTAATTTCATCAGAAAAGGTTGTCGCTGTTGCAGAATAGTACTTAAAATGTCGGCTTTTATATTCTTTAAAAACCTTACATTTTTGAGAATGCAGGATGATTCAATCCACAGTTTGAACATATGGGGTTTTCGACTTTTTAGCAACTACCCATGTGGCCTGAGTCATTGCAAGTGGGGGCACTGCGGTGAAAGATCGCAAGTTGAGCCTCAGTGGCCCCACTGGTGACACCTTTGACAGTAAGAGTATGTAACGTCATTGGATAAAATATGTTGGAAAATAAGATTTGTCCACGAAAAGAGGTTGTGCGCATTCTTCGCCAATATCATAGAGTTATCTATTGTAGTTATTATTATCACAAGCAAGCATCGGAAATCTGGCTTGTATCGCGAACTCAATATGTGGTCTTACAAGTGCATTAAATAGAATTCTAAAACATGTGGGTGACACAAACTTGAAGCAGTTTTTTATCAAGTACAGCATTCTTCTGGCAGACGCGCATCTACGTTCAGTGTCCATTCTAGACTTCAAGGAAGAATGCGTTATGAAACCGAGGTCTCGTACATTATATACACAATTAATTATTTGAGATCCTTTAGTATATCGGGCAGGTACAGAACTATACCCAAAACGAAGGTGAGCACACTTAGAGACGTTCAATAGTATTCCTGTGTGCCTACTCCAATTTATATCCTATCAATATCACTTTGCAGAAACTCTACATCCTTTGGAGAATTAATTGTGCTCCACACTTTCAAGTCATCTGCGAAAGCAAGATATTGGCATTGCAGTTTACTCAGCAGAGAGTTGATGAAAATGTTAAAAAGTAATGGACCAAGCACAGTCCCCTGAGGAACCCCCGAAGTCACACTACGCGGAAAAGTAAAACAACCACCAACCCGTACTATATAGCCCCTAGATGACAGAAAATCAGCAACCCACGCTACAAGCATCCCGGGAATGTCATGATCGAATAATGCTTGTATCAACTGAGAATGAGGCACGCGATCGAATGCTCTACTAAAATCAAGAAAGAGGGCATTAATAGAGCTACCTCGAGATAATTCTGCGACCCACGCCTCACGAGAACACAAGAGATTCGTCAGACATGATCTGTCTTTTTTTAAACCATGCTGTTGAGAGCAAATCTGTCCGGACTCAAGCAAGTGACTCATTATAATTTCGTGAACTATACACTCCATAATTTTACTTATATGGCTAGTTAAACTTATAGGCCTGTAGTTACTAGCTGAATTCCGCACACCTTTCTTATAAACAGGTACAACCATAGCACGTTTCCAGTCGAGCGGTAATTTGCCAGAGTTTAAAGAGAGCTGAAACAGTATTGCCGAGGGCCGAGAGAGGTGTGTACTCAAGATACGTAAAAGAAAGGGGTGAATGTCGTCAGGACCAGCAGATGAACACTCCGACAGCCGGATCAATTTGGCAAATACTTCATCTTTAGTAATTGAAATCAAATCACTGGATACATGAGATCTGAGTTGTTCATAATCAATGTTGCATACCGACGAAACACTACTTAGAGTAAATTCATTTGCAAATTCCTCGCAATGTCGACATGAGAAGACAATAGGCAATCATCAACAACCAAGCGAAGAATACCACATGGAACATTACCATTTTGGCGCATGTATGACCAAAAACGTTTGGAATTTTGACCAATCGAATTTTCGAGGTCGGACTCATAATGAACACGCTTATTAGTACAGAGTCGTTTAAAAACATTACGAACTTGTCTGAAAGATGAGATGAACGATGGGTCATTACGTGATAGTTTTAAGAAACGGTTTCGTTCGTACAGTGCTTTCTTGAGATTATGGCCAAACAAAACTGGCTTGCGGTTGTAACGTTTCTTGATTACTATTTTTGAGGCAAACTTATTTGAAACTTCAAGTAACTCATCACGAATTACATGCCAGCAACGGTGAACTGAACTGTCATCACAACAAAAGTTAATACAATCTGCATAAGTCAAGAGTGCTGCGCGATCTGCCTTATGCCACAGTAGTTTGACCAAATTAGGCTCAGCATCCTCTATCATAGCCCCCAAAGAAGGACGAATACCGAATTGAATGATTACATGATCACTCAATCCCGGAGGAGATACATAGCGTATGTCACAAACATGATCACAATTTCGAGAAAAGAGCAGGTAAAGTATAGGTGAACTATTGCCGCATACTCTGGTAGGACAGGTCAGTAATTGAACGAGTAATAAATCGTGAGTCAAGAATTGCCATATTTGAGTTTCAGAAACATTGCAATGATCAATACTAAAACAACCAACATCACTAACCACAACACTCGGAATGTTAAAATCACCAGATAGGATGAAAGGACGATGATGCTTACATGAATTAAGCACATTACGCAGTACATCGTCAAAAACAGAGGATTTAGGAGTTCTATAAAGGACACCAAGCGAAAATCTAAGTACGGATAATATTACGTCTAACACCAAACACTCACGAGTTCCTTCACTATTGGAGTACTAGACCGAACCAACTACAACTGCTCCGTGAGCTAAATATATGGCAACACCACCCCGCGACGAACACCACACCTATCTGACCGAGTTACGGTATAACCCTGAATATTAATTGTAACATCACCAATCCTCCTATGTAGTCACGACTCAGATACGGCAAATGCGTCAAAATGTTTTGTAGTCAACATAATGCGAAGATCATCCAGATTAGAAGTTAAGCTACGAATGTTAGAATAGCTAATGAGAAGAGCACGCTTATTTGCAGAAGCTGCAATACCCATTTTCACCAAACTGAAATCCACAAGGAAACCCACAGATATAGGAAACCACAAGGAAACCAGCACTCAAGGGTCCATGCAGATTGGATGCCAACGCACAAATGGCTTGCGTTGGCAAACACGAAAATTTCTGACACACAAATTCACCTCACCTTCGCCACGAAGACGGGCAAGCTCCTGCTTAGCATTAAGTAATGAAATACGCTCTTCGTGAGAAAGATCCTTTAAAATACGAGCAGGTTGATTTTTTAGTCTGAATCCTCGATTTAAGAGGGACTTAGCTTCAATAGTTGATCCGAGGACAACCTTTAGAAGCTTAGGATGATACCATATGTTTTGGTTACCAGTTGTGGCAAACGTCGATAGTAGTAACGAGCCATTCTTTCTTTTATTATAACGCACATCGGTCAGTGTGAATGCATTTTCCAATTCTTTAATGTCATCACCATCAAGAGATGCTTCAATATTATTGTTTTTACTGTTGCCGAGATGGCATTATGCTCTGCTGTACGATTGGGCCAACTCGTTGGTGGTAAATAAAATTCTGCATATCCCAGAATACTTTCTAGCAGAATTGTAGATTATTCTGCAAGAATATTTACCAACGAAGGATTTTAAAAGCAATTTGAATAATCGTCGAATTTCTGTGGAGAGCTTATTCTTATCTCCACAAGGTTTAAAACTTTTTTGATTGAGAAGTTTAATTGAATTAAGTAAAATTTCACTAACCTGCCTGGTTCGTTGTAGCAGAAGAAAAATTGCTGTAAGAAGTCGTATTTTCTGTTTTCTTTTCCGATCTTCGTTGAAATTTGTTAGTTTTACAGATTCCTAATGATTACAGAATCCTTTGATGCTTCGAAAGCACTGTTATCAAACTTTTTGCTCAGCATAACGAAACAAATCCACAAATGCATAAGCTTTAGAAACTTGTGAAAAGATTAAATACATGAATGCGATAAAAACGATATACGGAGCATCAAAAGATCTTGAAAAACTCGAATATCATGGAAAATACTAAGGAAAATAAGGTAAGTCAATTGATTTCTACATGGTATTTCTGTTGTGAATGCAATTAAATAGAACTTCGTTCATGAGATTCGAAGTAATCATATTATTTCTAATCCTTAATAGAAAATATGAACTTTTATCATTTAAAAACTTAAATCTGGTGGAAATAACAATTTAAACAATTGAAAGTCGAAAAATATTTCAATTTTCTTCTTAGACATTTTATTAAAAGCAATCTTCTGACAGGATCTTATACAACTCGGCCAGGAAATTTACCAATCTATATAGAATTTTATTTCCTACTCTTAAACTGGCAAATCTTTATTTGAAATACTTTTAAATACATTTAAATCAATTTGGTATGGTCTCACAAACCGATTACAGTCACTGTTAAGGTGAGGAATATATAACCCGGTATGAAAAAAAGAACCTTCATGTCGAGGAAAAGCATTTTAACCTGATTAATATCAGGTTCATCAACACGAAAAGAGAAGCAAAATTACCGACGTCCATTTGCCTGTCCAACATACATGGACGTAAATATTCACATCAATTGTGTGTATCTGACTAGCAATGTCCATGTTTGCGTCAACTGTGGTCATGATCACCTTGCAAAAAAACTCTAATTTTTAAAAATACTTGGAACATTTCCTCTCCAAAGATATGGCAATAAACGCAACCCTTGTTTCTGCAGCCTTCAGTCCTCATGATCTCAGGACCAACAATAGTGTTACACACGTTGATATGCTAATCTTAGTTTACAAGAGATTAAAAGACTTACAGCAAAACATTAAGACATTAGTAAGCTAAATGCTTATCAGCTTTCTTAACCCTTATACAACAGTTGCTAACAGTTACCTTTACCGGTTTCGCATAAGCACAGCTTTAATGACTAAAATCAAACCTTCTTCTATAAAGCTTTCCAAGAAAGGATGTATGTGGATTAAACAGGGAAATAATAAAGCCACAGAATTTGTGGAAAAGACATGGACGTAGTCGGAACCCGCTTTTACTGAATATCCTTTAGTGAAATTCGGGAGGTGTTTCTGCTTTTAATTTTTTGTCTTGTCAAGATGATGACGTTATTGTCCTTTAGGAAACTAAATCAATCCAGACCCATCAGAATTGGTGATGAACTCCCGGGGTTCAACTGGAAGATTCTCCAAAACCCGTGAGCCAATGCTTTTTACAAACATACAGAGAAAGGAGATAGCCATTACAACGGTTTTAAATTCCGCTCGACATTGCTGATATTAACGTTTACGGATCCACATGTTGCTCTAGGAAATATTCGGTCTAATTTAAATACAATCACGGTGGTATTGTTGCTTTTAGTCATCTACAATTGCTCCATTTCTATTTGACCATGTCAAAATATAAATTTTTTGTTATTTGCTATTTTAATATTTGTCTCGACCGCCGTTTGCATTCATGCACTGTGAAACTTGTTTCTTTTTTCTGACTACAACTATATAAGTTCCGTCTAGGCCCACATATGTCCTTGGTGGTACTATTTATATATTTATTTTTCAATATGATTACCCTTCATATATTATCTGGATAATTCTCAATAACTGATGAATAGATATCTGATTTACGAATATCTGATAACTTTCTGTTTTGCTCAAAATTTTATTCAAATTATTTGAATTAATTTCGAGGAAGCAGGTGATCAGCTGAAATCAATCATCACTCCTTTGTGAATGGCATAGTTTTTTGTAGATTCCGTATGTATTCTTTTAGTTTGATCGATAGTATGGGTAGATCTTTTCAAAGCTATTGAGGAATTTGTGTGAACGTATCTATAATTGATACGTTCGTTCATTTGTCGCCAATTAATGCCGCACGTGTCTGCGCTGATTATATTTTGAGCAAAGCAGAAACCACAAATATATTTTATATTGTATTTTGATATATCATCTACAGGAACAATAATATTTGTCCACATGCTGCAATCACAGATATCACAAGCTACTTGTTGTGTTAGTAATTAAATTCGTTCGACTGTAACCGGCCTTATTCTTCACCATTGATTTGTAGATTATATCTCAATTAATAGCCATATCGGTTGATATAATTTTTTAGAAGTTTTGGACTGAAACTGTGTCGTTTTTGGCGATTATATTTATTTTAAATTGTATTTTTATTTTATATTGTATTTATTTTATAAATAAATACATCTGTCAAGTTTTTTTTAACTTTAATCTTAAATTGATTAATTCTAAAGAATTTCTTAAAAATAACCATCACAGTAAAAAGATAAGAAAACAAAAACAAAACATCAGAACAGTGAAGTTCGATACATTATCTTCGGTGGCTGTAGTCATCATCAACAAAGCATATTAGTGGGATCTGACCAGAGCAGAATACGCCAACGCGCCGCCTTGATTAAATCACTCAGGGTCTCTCACATACCTGAGGATCTAACCGAGGATGACGTATCTATGTGTATAAAATGAAAGTCATAATTCGTTATAGACAACCTAGCCTCCGCTAAAATACAATGAAACAATGTTGTTTAAAGTTCATTACAATAAACAAACATATAGCCAAGACGTTTGCTATTAACCATGTAGTATTATAGGAATCTGAATGAATCGGTACCACAGATAAAATTGTCAGACATATAAATGGGTAGAAGGATAGGCAGGAAATCAAATGGAAAATACTCATTGAAGAATAGCTTGTTCGGTTATGTCTTGAACGAACAAGCATTCGTAAATACGGCTTTAACTTCGATGAACATTACCAACATTATTTCGGTATTTAATTTATGTTGTAATATATACGGTAACATAACGAATAATAAATAACAAAGATTTTCTTAATAACTAATAGCATGCACAAATAGAAAAATCAATAAAGGTTAGCATAGTATAATGTACAGTTTACTGATCAATTCTTTGTATATACAACAAGTTTTCTATATTACAGAGGCGGGATAAGGCTCCACCAGCAAATACAAACGCTTAGCTCGAACTACTTAGGGTCTGTCAAACACTCGAGAGAGCATAAACGTAGCGCATGATGGTCGGTAGTCTCGATAAGAGAATTTTCAGAAATCTTAGACTTTGCTCTGGAAGACGTCCTCTAGAAAATAAGACTAATACGAGATTGCCCCGCTGTACCAAAGGCGCGCCTGAGCACTCCCACTTAATAATATATGGTTGGACCGTTTCAGTGTCCACATAGCTCTCTTCAGGACACTCCTGAATATATTAAAGTCGGATCTGGCGATCCAATTAACCCTAATGGTGAACCCCAGTTACCTTAATCAATGTGTAAAGACTGGGAGTGGTTGGTTATTCAAAATGAAAGATAGAGCGATTTTGCTAGTCTCCTTAGTTTTTTCATAGTGACAAGGGAGCTATTTAAGGCCAACACCTACGATTTTGATGAGTTGATTATACGATTAGAATGGGTCAGCTTATCTTTTTATCTTAAAAAGAAACGGATTATGCCCGAGACTACATTTTTTTGAACTAAAATAGTAAGTTTTATAAAATTGTTATTGAATGTTCTATAATTTCTATAATTCTAAAGAATTTCTTAAAAATAACCATCAGAGTGAAAAGATAAGAAAACAAACAAAACTACAGAACAGTGAAGTTCAATATATTTTCTTGTATATCAAGAAATTCTATATTTGGCTTTTATCCTTTAAAAGCCAAATATTTCTTGTTATGTACAAACGGTATACCGTTTTGTTGGGTTATCCGAAAATGGGTTGCCTTTTTGTAAAGAAGAATAATTGAAGCGGCAAGATACAAGGAAGGAGAGATGGGGACGCCTTGATGCACATCAGTGATTAGGTAGAACTGTGACGCATCAGGCTCACAATACATCAGGGTCTACCCGGTTAATAACTCTTCACGCACCCCAAGGGACCTGAGTGAGAAGATAACAGAGAAAATGGAAATACGGTCAACTGCAACATAAAATTCAATAAAAACAGCTACACATATAACTAATGACTGTTATCTTGATAAAAGTGATGCACCTCACCAACGACTGAATGAACCAGGCGCCTACTAATATAGTAATAATAACTTTGTGAGATCAAATTTCGCCTAATCAGGTCTCGGACTTTACGTGCAAGAGCTTTTTCAAAATTGAGACGAGGAAATTTTGAATCGAGATGGGGAGCAGATATTTAGGGCATGTGACCGAATATTTCCTAGAGAATCATATGCATCCGGAAACGCTAATATCAGCAATATCGAACGGGATATAAATGCGTTGTAATTGCTATATCGATTTTTGAAATGAATATAAATTTTCGTTTTATGTGACAGTTTTTATTCAAAGAAACTATTTTTATTTTATAAGAAGGTAATTGAGATTTAGTGATAAATTAAAACGAGTATTTAATTAGAAGTATAAACCTATCTCGTCAAGAACGTCCGCCCGGCTAATGTAAATATCTCTTGAATATTTTCGTTTAAATACTCTATAGTTGAAGAATTACGGGAACGTAGCAAAGTGATCCAGAATGTTCTAAGTGATGTGGTTTTAAGATCGTTGTGGCTTGAATTTCTCGGTCGCTATCATTTGGCGACCGAGAAATATCAAGCATGTATGATTCAAAAAAGTTAAAAGGCTAATTTCCAAATGTTATAAGCTTTCAAAATGTGTATCAAAACAATTAGGCGTCATTAAGTGATACAAACCATTTGAATATGGCGTTACATTCTGACAGTGAAATTCAGTCTTGCGCCAGATATGATTATCTGTTCACATCCAGAATTTTGCGCCCACTTTGAATAGCTAAATAGTGTTACACTAACTTAGTTCGGATAGCGAATGTTAAATAAAGATCTAAAATTTGGCATCCTAATATCTCTCCAGTTAGTTTATACTCAAAGTAATTAAAGGGATCCGTTTTGTAATAAAAGATCTCTTGCATGGCGTGTATATCCCATACATGAATACCCTTAATAATACCCTTATTATCTCACATGGGTTCTAATCCCTTATTCGAAAATTTTTCGAATAAGGGATTAGAACCCATGTGAGATAATCACCGTGTAACTCAAATATAGTAACTCAAGTGTTGCGCATTAACATTTCGTGCATTCACGTGCATTCAATTATCTAAAATGTATCTGCATATATGATTAACCAGTTGGTCTGACATTAATAGGCAATTCGAGAGCTTCACCTACTAGGAAGTTTATGTTACTTTTCTCTGTTTGCAACTTTTGTTGTTTTTTTGGGCCAAGTCGAGAGGCAAAATCAATCACTACATTAATAGAAAATTTATTAAATGCAAATTTATCAGTCAAAAGCAAATTATTGTCAGTATTTGAATATAACTGAAAATCCAATTGAAGTAATGACTGCGATCAACGCACAAAAGCTGGATACAATCAACATGAAACTTGTCGATACGTAGTGTCCACGTGCAGTACTAATTTCTTCTTTGAACTCGTACTTTTGTTTTTGTAATCCTCTTGGTTTTGAATAGTCATCCTGAATATGGAGGAATTAGAGTGAAAACAATATTAATACTAACTTACGCTTATGCTAATGTTTTCTACTGTCGTCGCTCTGCATTGATCTGGTTTTGTATCAATCTGATTAACCTTTGGCTGCGGAACAGATTATGTGAACAGAAATTATGGAAAAAAAAGATTTTTTATTTAAATTGATGTATATACGCAATCAGGATTGAAGCAAATTGCAGAATAAATATATTATTTTTTAAATTGCAACATTGCATATAACAATGCAGTCGATATCTTGCTTAAACCATTACAAATATATTTAATTATATTTAATATCACTGAATTGATTAAAAATATCAAAATATCCAAACAAAAAGCGAAACAAATGACGTGAAACTAAAAAGAAGAATAATTAAATCAAATATAAAACTTGAAATCTATTTTTACTTTAAGCCGCGCATAAGTAAAACGTACTTGACTATAAATATAACTAAAATTATGATACCACAGTGGAATTTAAAATTATTTATAAATATAAAAATGCAAATAATGTGATGGAAAAATAAAAACAATCACAAATTTAAATGTTTTAAAATTAAACATAATTAATTCATTTCTCACATAAGCGGAAATATATATATTTACTTATTGCAAATGTAAGTAACTGATTTCAAACGAAGTAAACGTTCTTATTTTAATTACTACATACATTGTAAATGTGAGTAACAGTCACATATGTTTGTGTGTGTCGAAAATATAATACTATGTAATGATACGCTTTTTATCTGTAAATACATTTTCTGAGAAATCACTTAAAGTACTTATTTTTATTCAGCGTTTGTCCCGTATAGTGGTGGGGTCCGCTACTTTTGAATACCTTTTCAACTTCATGCGGTCTGCGGCGTCTCTCGGTTGCAGGCCGACGTCAGCTAAATCACGGCTTATGGTGTCAATCTAACGCTGCTTTGGTCTTCCTCTCGGGCGTTTTCCTTCCACTTTAAGGTCGAACCCCATCATTGCCAATGTGTCTTTATCAGCGCTGAGAACGTGACCGTACCACCGTAATCGAATTTTGCGTAACTTGTAGCATATCGGCGCTACATCAAATTTTGCCCTGAGATCATTGTTCTGAATATGATCTATACGTGTAACTCCGGCAGTCCGCTTCAACATCTTGGCCTCCATCGTTACAAATCGACGCTTTTCGTGTTTGGTCATTAACCAGCATTCGGCATCATAGATCGCTACCGGTTTGACTACTTTTCTGTAAACTTTTGGTTTTTTGCTATCTTTAATCTTGGGATCGCACAAGACACCGGTTACTGACCGCCACTTCATCCATGCTGCGTTTATTCGAGACGAAACCTCTGTATGAAGATCGCCGTCTGCTGAAATTGTGGATCTAAGGTATCTGAATGTTGACGTCCGAATGAGGTCTTGCTCCTCAATTT
Organism: Pomphorhynchus laevis; assembly: GCA_012934845.2. Lineage (NCBI taxonomy): Eukaryota > Metazoa > Acanthocephala > Palaeacanthocephala > Echinorhynchida > Pomphorhynchidae > Pomphorhynchus > Pomphorhynchus laevis. The sequence continues at coordinate 18,356 of WNNJ02001026.1, read as the reverse complement.
TGATCGTAAGTTCATCATCGGTGTCCGTCGTTAGATATTCAGATTTTCGGACGTTGAGGCGTAGGCCAAACTGTTTGAGTCTGGTACTTCATGCCTTAACCTGGTTCTGAAAGTCGTTTTTGTCAACAGACGTTATAACGTCGTCCGCATATAATAATGTCCAAGGTATCTGTCTGTTCAGGTCGTGTGTCACCGCGTTCATAACGAGAATGAATATGACTGGTGAAAATGCCGATCCTTGATGGACCCCTGCGGTGATTGGGAAATCTTCTGAACATCCAATTGATGTGCACACGCGACTAGTCGGTCTTTTATATAACAGCCTGACCCACTCAACAAGTTCTTCCGGAATTTTGTGGCATTCAACGCATACCAGATAACCTCGTGTGGGACGCGATCAAAAGCCTTCTCGAGATCAAGAAAAGCAAAGTGAATGGCTTTTTGTTTTTCACGATGTTTCTCAAGAAGAAGGCGTACTGCATGAATAGCGTCAATTGTACCGTAACTAAATCAATTAAAATACTAAAAAAATAATTTTAATTCATTTTAAATAAAATTAAAAATTAAATAATTTCACTCATATAAACAAATATTGCTTGAAATCTTCAGATTTAAACAAGATAGTTATTAAGAATATAATTTCAAAAAACCAAATTGTTCTGACGAGTATAAACGGTTTTTATTTGAATTCAAATATTTTAGCAAAATATTCATATTATAACATGTACATATTTTTACATTTTTTAATTGTACATTGTGAAACGACCTTGAACATATATTTATACAATATTTAAATGCTTTATAAATTTTTCAATATTTAAAATATTGCATAAATATTTTCATAATTTAAAATATTGAAACTTGATCTGGAAGAAATGATGCACATTTAATAAATTATTTTAATAATTACATTTAATAAATTATTTTAATAATTTTATTTAATAAGTTCATTTTATTTAATAAGTTAATAATTTAATATTGGATAGTTAAGAAATCAATTTAAGAAGAATGTTTAACGGTCCTTTAGATATTTTTATATTTATGATATTTTATTTTTAGGTTGTGATGCACGACCATAAATGTGTGTTCTAATAAATCATTTTAATAATTACATTTAATAAATTATTTTAATAATTTTATTTAATAAGTTCATTCAATAATTTCATGTATTAATAATTAATTATTTAATACTTTCATTGGGCCTTGTTTGGTGCAAAGCGAATGGTAAGACGCCCTGCTTTTCGAGTGTAATTATAGCATCTAGATCGTTGTATCAACAACTAAGAATTAAAATTACTAAGAATTGAAACAGCATAAACTAAAAGTATTATAATTTTGCTGCATACCCTAGTAGGCAAAATTCACAGGGATTGATACCTGACGTGACATTGGATTTTAGAGCCTTTGTTTCAAACGAATATGTTATAAAAATGGGAACATTTCACAATTGTTCTAAATACATTTTATTTCGCAAGAAATTTTATCAAATTTTAAAAAGTATAATTTGTTAATAGTTGATAATGATCCATTTTTGATAAAGAATTATTGGAGCTGGATCAAAAAGGGAGAATTTTATTTGATATTTCGCTACCCTCTGCTGTCATCTTCAGAAAATAATTTCATCAAATAAAAATTTCGAAACATGTTATCAACGCAAATGTCAGATTTTAAAAACTAATTACTTATCAAATTGTATAAAATCAATTATGTATTTAAAGTAAAATCATTTATTTATCCTTATCAATCTTGTGAGCGATATTAAAATTTAGGCACACGGGGAAGTAGAATGGATAGTGTTTAAATATTTCTCACTAAATATTTATCACGCTTGGTTAAGGATGGCGTCGAGCATTTTCTTAGACTTTGCCACCTCTCCAATTTAGGTGGTAGATCGAAGGTTATACAATTGTTTAGCTTTTCTTGGAGAAAGGCACTTGAGGAAAGGGGATTAAGGTATATTTTAATAGTGCAAAAATAACCGTTTAATCCCCTTCACATGGGGAAGAGGGATCAATAGTGTAAAAAATTTTCACCTTAAGAGAAAATTTTAAACACTATCGATACAAAATTTACACTATGAGTGTAAATTTAAAAAATGAGTGTGACGTTTATTATCAAATGTTAACATGTAATGTAGGGATTACATTAAAGAATACATGAGCATGAAAGTAAAGTTCAAGTGTAGTACGATTGTTATCATATTTATTTTTTAGAAATATGCGTAATTTCTTCCAGATCAAATTTCAATATTTTAAATTATCATAATATTTATACAATATTTTAAATATTGAATATATTTATACAATATTTTAAATATTGTATATATTTATACAATATTTTATATCAAATGTTAACATGTAAAGTAGGAAATTACATTGAAGTATACATAAGCATAAAAGTAAATTTCAAGTGCAGTAAATACGATTGTTATCATATTTAAATCTTTTTTAAATGCGCGTAATTTCTTCCAGATCAAATTTTGATATTTTGAAATATTGCATAAATAAAATACACATAGAATTGTATCTACATATCGAATTAGATTTTAATTTTTAAATCGTAATTTTTTTCAATTTTATTTTAAAAAAATATGTAATTTCTTCCAGATCAAATTTCGATATTTTGAAATATTGCATAAATAAAATACACATAGAATTGTATATACATATCGAATTAGATTTTAATTTTTTAATCATAATTTCTTTCAATTTTATTTAAAAAAAATATTAAAATTAATTTTTTAGTACATCGACTGATTTATCTAAAAAAATATTTCTAGATTAAAAGTGTATTATTACATAGTATTTTGAAATAAAAAATTTTCAAAGCGGTTTATTGAACCAAACAAGACCGACCGTTCTTTACGAAAAATTGATTTTCACAATTTTTCATTGAATAAAATTTACTGTAATGAAATAAACTTTATTAATAAAAGACAATATTTTTCAATAGGTATAAAACCGTATTTGTTTGATATAAAACAGATAACAAAAAATATATCACTTGTTTCCCATACTATTCGATCGCAAACTGCGAAACAACGCATTTACAAGGCAGATATACGGCTATAATTAGGATAGAACCAAACAAAAGTAATGCAATGTAGTAAAATCAAAATAATAAGCACAGTCTCTGAAATGATTATGTTTAAAATAGCTGTTTTATAACCTTTAGTGATGATTTCCAGGCAATTATTAGTAATCGAGCAATTATCTATAACATTTGCAGTGGTATCTACCAAGTAAGGTAACTTTGCTTCGAAAACCGGTTCAATACTTTCTTGGCAATATATACTGCAATTATATACTAGTGAAATATAAATACATCTAGTTGACAGTGTTCCTGATTTATATTGATCACAACAACCAGAAAGATAAAATAATAATTCTAAAATATCAACCAGTGAATTTCTTGCTAAATTAGTAAGGCAAATCAGAGCCGGAATCACGCTAATCCACATTAAAAGCAGAGAAAGAATTTTGATAAGATATGTTAAACCACTGTCAAATGACGAATCCTTCTTAATTATCCCAGAAGTGATTGCAGACCATGCAGATATCGTAAAAATGATAGTATTCAACATGTCCAACTGTTTTATGTCTGTTTTGGCAATTGTTGATTTTATAAAAAATGAGGAAGCATATCCTGAATGAAATATATTTAATACTAAGGCCGTCATTGTAATTATCAGAATTATAAATCGGTTAATTTTATCCAGTAATTCACGATTCATCTTTGAACTTAAAATTAGCACCTTCTACTTTTACTTAATGTAATACCAGAAAGAAATTATGATTTTAACCAGTGGTTTAGCGAACTGCCTATATTTTTAATAAATAAATTACATAATACCGTGAGCATTCATGCTAATAAATGTTTAGAAGACTATTTTAATTTCCGTAAAAACGTTTAACGTTGGAAAGTAAGGTTTTAATTATTGCATTATGTAAAACGTTTATAAATCGAAACACAAAACTATATGCACGTTACCGTAACTTATTGAAATGCTTAAAAATTAAATTGTTCACAATTTGTAGTGTGGGTTCATTTTCAGTAATATACATAATTTGGTGATAAAATTAGTTTAAAAAACAAAACGATTGTTATCACACTATCATAAAATAAGAGTAATATTTTAATATTTTATTATTTTTGTATCTTAGCATCACTTTTTTCCCATAATATTATTCCAAATTATAGCCGAATATCTGCCTTGTAAATGCGTGGTTTCGCAGTTTGCGATCGACTAGTATGGGAAACAAGTGATATATTTATTGTTATCTGTTTTAAATCAATCAAATTAATCTTACCATTGAAAAATATTGTCTTGATTAATATAGCTTATTTCATTACAGTAAATTTTATTCAATTTTTTATTTTAATGTGATTTAGAGTTTACATTGAAGAATACATTAGCATGCAAGTAAATTTTAAGTGTAGTACATACGATTGTTATCATATTTAGATATTTTTAAAAACGCGCGAAATTTCTTCCAGATCAATTTTCAATATTTTTAAATATTGCATAAATAAAATGCACATATAATTTTATCTACAAATTGAATTTTAGTATAAATATATGTTCAATGTCGTTTCACAATGTACAATTAAAAAATGTAAAAATATGTACATGTTATATTATGAAAATTTGTGGTGAATTTAAAATTAAATTACTATTTTGCTAAAATATTTGAATTCAAATAAAGCACCGTTTATACCGTCAGAACAATTTGGTTTTTTGAAATTATATTCTTAATAATTATCTTGTTTAAATCTGAAGATTTCAAGCAATATTTGTTTATACGAGTGAAATTATTTAATTTTTAATTTTATTTAAAATGAATTAAAATTATTTTTTTAGTACTTTAACTGAATTTTTCAAAAAATATGTCTAGATTAAAGTGTATCAGTACATAGTATTCTGGAGTAAGAACATCTGACTCAACCATAGGGGATAATGCAAACAATACTGATGATGTCCCTAACCTTGAAAGTGCCATTTTCATTGCCTGAACATAGGAAATTTAATCGAATTATTTTAGAAATACTTTATATACGTGAATTTCCACTAAAGCTGAACGAAGAGAATAGATAGGTCAAATCAATTGACAAACTTATTCGTAAATTAATTTTACTGTTTATTTTTTGTTTTAATTCGAACTTGTACATTAACCTCGTTATGTACTTTGTTATATTTATCGAACATGATTTTAAAAGTATATTGAAATATTCAAAATATTCTTTCTTGTTTTATTTATATGGAAATCACCGCCGATGAACTCAAATACGAACAAATTCATTGGTATTTGTTTATAATTGTTCATTTGTTCTATTTTATTTAAAAAGAATAAATTGAAAGCCTTTTGCAATATTCTTGCTTTAATTTTACATATTTATCTAAACAATCAAGAAAATACTATCTATAGACGAGAAAACTAAGAACATTTAACGTAGCAAGTTCGATATAGTCTATTTATTATATATTAGTCTATCTAAATTTTATATCTGGAAGAAACACCTGTTAAAAAATTGGTCTATCGTCGTAGATATATGTCGCATTACAACGAGCAAACCATATGGAGATTCACTAACCACATCAGCTAATTGCGTCAACTTATTTAATAATAGATATTTCAATCTTCAAATTTAACATAATTTAAATTTATATAAAGTAAAAAATTAAAAAAATCAATTTTAATGAATTGATTTATTTATAAAGTCAAATTAAATGCGATGAACGATTCTATACAGTGGAAAGTCAATGTTGATGATATATCATGAATTAGATTTGTTGACATTAATTTGCAAATTGAAATTATTTGTAGATTATATATGCCAGTTTGCATAAAGATATTTGTGATATGCATTGGCATCTTGATATTTATCAATTGGGTGTAAATGTGACACTGTGACTTCAAGTACTCTAGTTGTTGTATAGTATGATAATATGATTATAGTATGATAAAAGGTATGGTATAGACATACCTTTTGATTGTACATTTCTTATCCGGTTAGTGGCACTTTGAGTCTATTTCTCCCAGTATCCAATAACGTACAGTATAGGGTTGATGATAAGAGATGAAACAATATCAGTATGGTGTGTAATAGGTTGTAACTTGTGCCAATGATGGGATAGTGAAAATTTTAGTAATATTGAGCGAGGAAGATTGTGGATACTGTTTTGTATAAAACATTGGCACTGTTTTATACAAAACAGTGCCAATGTAAGTGGATATATGACGAAAGATATACGTAGTCGCAGTCCAAGGTGTATGATGGAGAGATAAATTTTGTATTATCTGAGTTAGTGTGATACCAGCAAGTTCTACTTGAAACAAGATAAAGAATGAAAATGACCCAGGGAGCTAGACAATTCAAGATGTATGGGATAGAACGTATTCGACAGAGATGTAATTTAAAGATAGCTGGAAAGAGCACGTTATATATGAATTGGAGAGGTGTAGAAAGCTGGGTAAATGCGACAACTTAGATTCGATTTTAAAGGCAATGGTTTGCAACCATGATAGCGTGTAAGTCAACAACAGAGAAGTTCAGTAATTGTATATAGTTTATAGAAAGATCTTCACATTCAGTATGCCATGATTAGTAATATACATACCCTTTAGAGCATGTTTTACAAATAATTCATCCCACTGATCTGATTTGTGTAGAATCGAACAGCTTTTGAAGGCCAAGACGAAAAGTCGGATTGACGCTTTTGTGGTTTAAGGTATGTGTAGAAGGAATCGTAATGGCCATATAATTTTTGAAGATGGACTGAAAACGCGGAAATTTCCCATTTTTTATCACAAAGGACGATTCACCATGATTTTGACGTTGATTCTTCAGACCGGATGAGATCAAATTGGGCAATTTTAGCTGGCGTAGGATCAGGAAAATTTTGACAATAAGAATTTGAAGATAGTAGTTTAAAGCGTTTAAACAAAATGAAATTGACTTGATTTCAATTTTGTAGTTCGAATTTCACTGGCCAAAATTAAGATAATGGCTTTTATTTTGGGTAAAGAGAGTCAATAGGCAGACGTAATTGGAGTGATAAGATTCTATTAGTAGGAATTAGCTACTTCGTAAACGAACGAGACGTTGCAGCATCATCGTCTAGACAAGATCAATGTTTTATAATACTCAATATAATGGGAACAATAAGGATTAGGATAATTTAAGATTTTCCAAATTTACGTTTGATAAAAAATAATCGATAATTTTTGAACTCATGACTGATGATAATTTAATATTTTACTTACTACCGATGGGTTCGGAGATACATTTGCATCGCTTCTGTTTGTACTTCCTTTCTTCTGTGAACCTTCGTTTGTTATTGTCGGCAGTCCAGTGAGTAAAGTCACTCCCAACTTGTATCCTTTCAGTTTACTCGGATGAAGTGAATGCCACTAGAAATTTAAAACATTTTTGTCTAATCTTATATTTATATAATTAGATAATACCATGTCCGTGCTGTATTTACCATCCACGAATGCATACTGAATCATAAACTTGTGTTTTTCAATGTTGTCTAGATCTTTCTTTCCAGTTAAGAATACTTAAGATAAAATGCGTAAATCTTTAGATTTAAAAAAGGTTTATTTTTACTTGGCAAATACATGCCGGCGCACGCTTATATGACCACAAAAAAATCTAAGTCATGTGTCAAAACAGTGAAAACGAAGGCGGTATATGAATGTGATAAAGGACGGGGGCGCGACGGACGTCGAGAGGGAGCTGATTCCAAGCGAATGGGGCAGCGACGAGGAAAGATCTATGACCTTGGTTGTTGGAGTAATTGGGAACGTGGAGTAAGATAGAATTACGGGAACACAGCGATAGAGAGGTGGGGCGAGTGTCGTCTAAGGGAGGTTGATGAACGATGGGGGAGCGGACACCGATGAGACGAAAAGTTACGATAAGGCGGAGTTTGATGCTGATGTGAATGGAGGACCAGGAGAGTTGCACAAAATATGTGGATGTTTGGTCAAAGCGACGGAGACGTAGGAGCACTCGAACGGCAGAGTTGATGATGCGTTGTAATGGTAGGATGATGGATTTTGGAGAATTGGTCAAAAGGCTGAGGCAGTAATCCATTTTAGGAAAGAAAAGCGATGAAAGAAGATACATACAGGAACGGAAGTCGATAAGGGAGCGGATACGGTGGATGTCACGGAGAATTAAGTTAGACGAGTGGACCTTGTCGCGGACGAACGGTTTAAGGAAAATGTGATCATCGAAATGAAAGCCTAAGAAAGTGAGATTGTGAACTACGGGGATGATTGATGATGCAAAAGATACAGGGGGAGGATATATGTTAGGTTGACGTGGGAGGATCCACATTATTTTGGAATTGTCTGGGTTTAGAACGAGATGAAAATGGTAAAGACGTTTGTAGATATAAATACAGTTGGAGGAAGAAATAATGATATCGTGTATGCGATGGGCGTGTGCGTGATATAGCTGATTCTGATCTATTTAATTTGAAATTTTCGAGGAGCAAAGCATTTACTTTTATATTTTACAAGTTGCTAGATGATGCTGCATGATTACCAAACAAAACATTATTTGCTCTTAAATGTTTTGTCCCAAAGCAATTTTGAACAAATTGTGTTTTGCGTACAATTACTTTGGGAATACGTTTAATCGTGTCCTGGCAAAATTATCAGCTACATGTTCAGACTCACTTTCTACCACTCCTTGATTGTGAGGTATGAACGAGTAATCTCATGATAATAAGGGCATGTAGGAAATCCAAATAGCTAAAACATGTACTGTAGGATAAAACATGTATATTCTGATAAAGGTGAAAATCGGGATTTTTCGTAGATATTTTATAAGAGCTTGCAGAATCTCTAGCAAAGACATTCATAATTGCAGAGCTTCGACGTCCATTGACGACGTTCCGCTCATTAAACAAGCATGATAAGGTATTGTAATCGGTAATTATGGTTGTAAGAAATTCATTTAATTACAATGTCAAAACTTAGAATTTAGTGGTTAATTCTTTACATAATAAGATAGTCGGTCCTTGAAAGTTTGTTACCACTTCGTCATTACGGTCAATTTCGTAAGATTACATTCGTGGTAAATTTAAACTTTCCTCCAATTTAATCACTGAAATTGATTTTTGGTGAAATAGCTGATTAAATTGTTTTATTAATCCTTCTTCAAACTTGAAAAATTATTTTTTTTAATTCTTACGATAAAAGCTACATACAAACTGTTTGTCTTGAGTTGAGGCTAATCTGAGCACGAATATTAAGAGAAAGAATTTTTATCAAGAAAGTTGACGATAATAAGAAAATAAAACAAGAAAATAAGGATGTATTGAAAAATAAAAAATATGAATAAATGATTAGAATTATAAATACGAATTTAATAAGCGATTAGCAATATGAATTTGTTTTTTAGTTTTAAAGATCCTAATGTAAATATAAAAAAAATTGTCCAAAGAACTAATTTATACAATAAAAAACTTATTAATCCCTATAGTAGATTTAAGTTGAATACTCGTTAGTATAAAATACTACACCATTAATGCAAATGATTTTACTTTCGGTTTTGGCCAAAATTAATAGTAACTACAGAGTAACCAAAAATGCGTAGAACACGGTATTGTACATTTTATTATGGAATCTACAAAAAATAGTAATAAGAACAGAATGTGTTGTGGCATAATGTTTTTCTTTATTTATATGTTTTTATTTATCTTTATTTCTTTATTTTCTTTATTTATCTATCTGTTGGCGGTTTGAAGCGAGAGGCTATGGCGCGCGTATAAAATCTGGATTTGTGGTTGAAGTTTCTTTTTTCGCTTGATTTGGTTGAGGTTTAGGTGTTTCGATGGGGACATCAAAACACGTGTATGAGTGAGATGTAGTATTAATGATAGTAGATGCATATGCAATCAATCGATCCATCATGGCAGGGTATGTGAATTCTACGGAATTTTACGTGAGAACCGTAATGAATAGAATACGGTATTGTACATTGATTAGCAGAAAAACAGAGAAGAGTCCAGTATTTATTTTGTTTTCAAATTTTAAAGCACTACTTCGGCCATCATCAGGAAAACATTGTTTTCTGGATGAATACAATGTAGGAGAACAGTAGGAAAACATTGTTTTCCTACTGTGATCATCACATGGAAAACACTGTTTCCGGATGATGGCCGAAGTAGTGGTTTAAAATTTTAAAACAAAATAAATATTGGACTCGTTTCGATTTTTCTGCTAATTTACAATGCAGTCTGTTTACACAATAACATTTGATTATGGAATCTACGAAAGAAATAGTGATAGAAATATGTGCTGTGACATAATGTTTCTTTATATTTGTATAGCCGCTATCTGTTGGCGGTATGAAGCGAGATTCGATTGTGCGCGTATAAAATTAAGATTAGAAGTATTGTACATTTTATTATGGAATCTAAAAAATAGTAATAGGAATAGAATGTGTTGTGGTATAATGTTTTTCTTTATTTATTGTTTCTTTATTTATATGTTTTTCTTTATTTATTTATCTTTATTTCTTTATTTTCTTTATTTATCTATCTGTTGGCGATTTGAAGCGAGAGGTGATGGCGCGCGTATAAAATTTGGATTTGTGGTTGAAGTTTCTTTATTCGCTTGATTTGGTTGAGGTTTAGGTGTTTCGATGGGGACATCAAAACACGTGTATGAGTGAGACGTAGTATTAATGATAGTAGATGCATAACACGTGTATGAGTGAGACGTAGTATTAATGATAGTAGATGCATATGCAATTAATCGATCCGTTTACGTGGGAACCGTATAATGATACCCTACAGACAAGTGAACGATATGAAGACAACGGATTTTTTCCAAAAGACTAGATAGTTGTAGAATTCGGGGTGTATCGAAGCTGTTTTGCTTTCTATCGAGACCATTAATGAACGAAGAGCAGATATTATGGCGAATTTCAATGACTAACTAGATATAATTGACAATGGATTCTGACAAAACCGCAACAATCTTCGATGAGTACTTCGAATAAAAACCTGCCACTTCCTTTTGTATAGCAACAAACAATCATCTATATTGTTGAAAATTCGAGTCTGTGGATTATCCCAAAATTCCCGATGCGTGTCATTATTTATCTGTTGGCGGTTTGAAGTGGCAAATGCGTGCCAGCTGCAGGTTTACAAGTCCACTATCTAACAAACAACAACAAAAGTCAAATAGACAAATTTCTTAAATCGGATTTGGCGTTTGAAACACGGCATTGAGATTGATTAGCTTATATGAATGGGCAGATTATTCCACGAGAGATGAGCAATCACGAATAAGAAGCAGAAGACAATATACGTAGAGTAGTTTGGGACATGTAAAAGAAGGGAATTACGGGAACGCAAGGAACAGTAAACAGGACGAGAATTGTCGAGAAAAAGAAGGTTAATAAATGGAGTAGGAAGAGTTACAAGACGGAAAACAATGAGAAGACGAATTTGAACACGACAATAAATGATAAGCAAATCGAGAGAAACAATATGATGGGATTTATGATCCAAACGATGACAGAGGAGAATTCAGACGGCTGCGTTGACGATGCGTTGTAGGGGAAGAAGAGTGGATTTAGGTGAATTGGAAAATAGACTAAGACAATAATCGAGTCTAGAAACAAGGAGAGAAGATATGAGTCATACAAGAAGGGAAATCGATCAATCTACGAACTTGACGGAGGTTGTGGATTATCAAGGTAGATGAGCGTACTTTATCTCTAACGAAAGGTTTAAGTGAAAGTCGGTTGTCGAAATGGAAGCCTAGGAAAACAAGATTATCAACGATAGGAAGAATTGTAGAATTTAATGATACGGAGGGAGGTTCGAAGCCGAGGCGTCGAGGTAGGATCCACATAATTTTGGATTTATCAGGATTCAGAGAAAGGCGAAGGGAAGAAAGATGATTGGAAATTGAGACAAGACAGTCGGAAGCAGAAACACTAAGATCGTGAATACGATAAACAGATGCATGGGCATAGATGAGAATGTCATCAGCATATTGCATAACATGGAAGTTAAATTTATGAGAAATCGAAGACAAATCACCGATATTAATATTAACATAATATATATAAAATAACATATAAAATAACATATAAAATATTCTAGAATTATAATATTTTATTATATTCGATTTATATTCTAAATTTATAAAGATTATATCCAAAATTTAATTATTTAATAATTAAATAATTTAATAATTACCAAAATTTGATAATTATTTTTTTTATATTTGATAGAATCAGAAAATAAAACTCTACACGAATTCAAACTTACATGACTTTTCAAAAATCGCGCGATGAAATTTAAAATATACAACTAGTTATTCTCAGTGCCTTATATTATACTCAGGCCTTAGTAACAAACTTTATCATTGAGCCTTAGTATCGATCCTTAGTATCGATCCTTATTAACGAACTTTAGTAATGGCCTTTAGTATGGGACCTTATTATCGAGCCTTAGTATCAAGCTTTAGTATCGAGGCTTAGTATAAAGCCTAAGTTGTGAGATTTAGTATCGATCTTATAATCGAGTTTAGTATAACCCTTAGTATCAAGGCTCACTATTGTGGCTTAGATCGAGTCTTAGTATCGAGCTTCAGTATAGAGCATAATTATCGAGCCTTAGTATGTATCTTAGTATAAGAATTTAGTATGTAGCTTTTGTATGGATCCTTATCATCAAAAAATAAAACTATACCTACATTATATTGGAATCCAAAATTACAAAACAATCTAATAAAACATAGGTTCATATGTAGTGTTTTTAAATGGACTTAAATCCAATTTAAGTTCTTATGAATAAAATACTTAAAGTAATTAAATAACACACAAAGGGAATACATTTTTAAAATATAAATATGATTTTAATACATTTTATACAAATTAAGAATTAGCTGATATAAAGGAAATGTTAATTATTAAAAAAGTGGTATATTAGTGAAATATTAGTGATATATTCGTGAAAATTTTATTTGATATTTCGCTCAACTCTGTTAGCATTTTCAGAAAATCACTTCAGTAATTTTCTGAAGATTCTAACAGAGGTTTGCGAAATATCAAATAAAATTTTTCTTCTTCCTTTGATCCAGCTCCAATAATTCTTTAGTTTGATAATAATTAATTTAAATATTGGTAGTTTTCAAATTGAAGGTAAAACATTTCCGTACCGACGATGATTTAATTTGAAATCAGAAATAATTTCTGATATGTTAGTGAAATATTATATTTCGAAAGCGAAATTATATTTTATAATAAATACAACTTATATCTAACAAAAATTCAATCGTCAAATAAATATTAATATATGATAAATTTGAATTAATTGAAGTTTATGTGAAAAAATGTAAGTTTTATTTGAAAAATATATTTATAACCCGTCCATCGGTGCCTCAGACCAATCGTCATTTTATAGATAACATAAACTTTTCCATAGTTGATAATGGTCCATTATTGATAAATAATTATTGGAGCTGGATCAAAATAAAACAGGAAAATTTTATTTGATATTTCGCTAAACTCTGTTAAGATCTTCAGAAAATTAACTTAATTTTACCGAAATCAGAAAATTACCGTAATTTTAGAAGATGTTAGCACAGGTTAGCGAAATATCATATAAATTTTTCTCCTTTATTTTGATCCAGCTTATAAATAAAGATAGTTCTTTATTAAGATAAAGATAGTTCTTTATTAGTTCTTAATAAAGATAATTCTTTATTAACTTTTCCACTTCTAAACCGCACTGGAATACGGTTTCAATCGACAATTTAATTAATTGCATTGCTTGACTTTAAGTTGTACTCTTATGTTATAAATATGTTGAATCATTGTGGGGTCATATCAAATCGTTTCTGTTGTACATTTCGGGCATGTTTGATACTAAAAACTCGTGTTGGTTTCATTAATTGACGGCCTGCTTTGTTTGATATCTAGCATGTCGATCATATCAGGATAAAGAATCGTCAATGGAAACAAAGTATTATTGACTCACGTTACTTCTCCAAATATAAAAAACTCAAGAACTGCATTCGTATAAAAGTTTATAAGCGATACCAATATATCGATAAAATTATCACTTTAGTTAATAGATCTACTAAACTATTTTGGGCTACATAAGAAAGCAAAATACATTTTGATTTGAACCAAAATGTCTACACGTAAATGGTAATGTCATCGACATATAAACCATGACTACGCATTTTGCAAATTATTTTGTTTGAAATAGAGTTAACTTTCAATTCATATAGGGACCTCCCCTACCATAAAGAGGACCTGTACACGACCTCACCATGGAGGTCCCGTGGTAGGGGAACTCCATGATCCCCTATCATAGGGGAGGTCCCGTGGTAGGGTTCCACACCTCATGGTAGAAGATGTCCCATACGGGACCTCCCATACCATGTCTCTTAAATATGAGAGACACGCTTATCGCTCTTAAATATGAAACACATGTCTCTTAAACGAATTGTGGAGGATCTTGTTGTCACATGGCAGGATGTTAATAATCCTACAGGTTTAATTCATTTTATGTTCCCTTTGCAGACGGAAGCTCGTACGCGAGGACACGAATTCACTATTAATCGGGTTTGAAGGCGGTTGAAAGGGCTCAACAGCATGATGGACAGAGTTGCCAAGGAATGGAATAACCTTCCTATGGAAATAGTGAGGATCAAGTCAAAACTAATATTTATGAAGAAGGTACAGTGAATCTCAACCCTCATGTTTAAGTTTCTCTGTTTTTTTTTCTTTTGTGATTTTTTGTATTTTGTGATACTACCGTATGAGCATAACATCCATCGTGATAGTTCATAATATTTCGTCTTGAGTTGATCACTTATCATGTAGCTTTTCAAATATCCGCGTTGACTTACTATGAATTAGGAAAATCTTATGTAAGTTGCCGCACCTGTCAGCCCATAACGTATATCTTACTTTATGCTTAAGAATCTAGCTTCATAGTTAAGTTATCCTCAAAGTGTAATATTAAACCTATTTATTGACCGTGATATTTCCTCTCTTGACTGGAACAATACATGCAAATAATTTACAGAACAGTGGCTTGTGTTCCTGTCTTCAAAATATTTTAAAATACCATCTTATCGGTCTCACTAGTTACGTAATCAAGGTAATGGAAATGCCAATCTCTGATCAGGTATCCAAACACTTTCATCTAATATTGGAGAACAGTCAATATGGTTTCAACGCTAATGATATTGTCTTATTATTCTTTAAGCTGCATGCGATGCGTGGTGTGATGCTGTAGCTCATTTAAAAGCTGTAGATATTATCTTCATTGATTTCAGCCGCGAGTTTCATCGAGTTCCTCATTGTAACTTACTTTAAAAAACTATCTAACCATATTGTAGATCCGTGTATCCATAGGTGGATTGGTTAATTTCTTACTAATCGAATTTTTTATTAGATTAAGCGAATCGATGTATACATCTCTTAATATTTGTCATATTTACTGTATGGTACAATACTTAATCCGTTGTTTTTTAACAAATTTCTAAATAAGCTCTACGATGCTAATTTATTAATGAGCTCTTACGCAAGTTCATTTATAAATGAGCTCTGGAATGTCCATATGACTTGAAAATATGTTATGATATCAGCTCGTATGATGATCACAGCCTCTTGCAACATGATCTAAATATAGTTATTAGATGAAGTACATCTACTGGCATCATAGTAAACTCTAGTAAATGTCTCGTATAAGACGAGGTGCTTGCATGTTAGACTTTGCTACCATTTGTGATAATGTTATTGATCCTTGTATAAATTAACCGCATTGAGTTTTATCTTGAAAAACCTGAGTGGATAAATGGATATTTTATAAATGGATATCCTAAATGGATATTTTCAATACATTATTTTATAATTTAATATTCTACCATTAATAAATTAATAAATTAGCAGTAAGTCATTGAGTTACAGCCATTTAAACTTGTAAATTTAAAATAATTCTGATTAGTTGATTAATCAGTATCAGAAAAATCTCAATTTATTACCATTCATTTTTATAAATTAAGAATTTATTGGAATTGTACTTTAGTTAAATATAAGTTATAAATATACAGTTTTCCGAGTCTGAGATTAATACAATTGAAATACAATAAAACTGAAAAGAATCGGAAGCGTACCGTTGATTGCCAACTTACACTAAACAATCATCGGTATGCACGCTTAGCTTGTGTAAGTTTCCAATGGCTAGTTTTCAAGCTTGATGCTGAATTTTATATTTCCTGATGATAACCAATATTGATGGTTGAAATATTTAATTTTCAAGACGTTTTCAAGTTAAACTGATTAAAAATCAAAATTCTATATTCAAAGCACCGTCTAAGAATCTCAAGATACAAAAATCAAAGCTAATATTTAATCATTGAAACGGGTGCTCGGGGTCAATGTTAAATTATCAAAATTGAAATGGCAAGACGCCCCCATGAGGTAGAAAATTTATTGAATTTTCTACCTCAATTTTGTACAAAATTAGGAATCTTTAAGGGATTCTGCCTCAGAGCCTTTAGACTGTATAGCACTCTGGATAAACGCAATTAAGAATTTCATCGACTAATTTGTATTTTTAAGGATTTGGGATATCCTAAAAGTATGCTTTTTGATATATTAACAAAGGTTGTTGATAGTAATGTTTTAATTCCTGTCGTTGGTCCTGATAAGTTATCCCATTTTTTGACACTACCCGAGTGTGGATAGGTGTCAATGCTCGTTAAAAATAGAGTGAGAAAGTTTATAATGGCGTATAATTTGCCCATTAGCCTTATCTACAATGAACGAACTTATAAATCAATTAGAATGACGACTAGTGTAAAAAGGACCAATGAGATAAAAGGAATAATTTATCGGATAAACTGCCTTGATTGCGTTCTCTTTTATACAGGACAAACAGGTACGTTTTTAAAAACCAGAGTAAAAGACCATCGCTCAGCCCTACGCACTACTGCCCACTCAGCTGTGGCTCAGCATGCCTTAAGTACAGGACACAATATTGATTTTGATAATGTTGAAGTTATCTATTCTGTCCAAAGAAAATTTGAAAGGCGAATATGCGAGTCACTCTGGATTGAAGAATTGAAGCCGGGCTTAAATGAGAATGATGGCTACCGTTTAATTCTAAATCTTGATTGAGCATCGTTCTTTGTAAAGTTTGCTAACACATGCGTAGACCTGGCAGCACAACGTGAGGACCTACCTAATGTGCATTTTTGTTTTTACGTGCTTTCTTTTTATATCCTTAACATTTTACTTGTTTCAGATTTCTGATGATGATTCCAAACTGGAATCGAAAATTCAATAAATTTTCTACCTCATGCGGGGCGTCTTGCCATTTCAATTTTGATAATCTAATATTTAATGTTCAAATTTTGCATAATTTACAAATTTAAAATTTTACGATCCTTCAGTCAATAGACGTACTGGTTAAAAATTACAATGCGTTTAATAGACAAATCAGATCAGCTGAGTTTATGTATTTTATACTATTTATAAATTAAAAATAAAAATAAATAATAAATAATTATATAAGATGTTATACAATTTATATGATAAAAAGGGTATAAATGTTGAATCAGATAATAAAACTATACCAAAAACTAAATACCTATATTATATTGGAATATAGTAAAAGCTTAAATAAATCAAAGATTAACATTTAAAAATATATTTGATAAAATTAAAAATAAAATGAAAATAACAAACAATTATAAAAGGAAAGATCAAATTAATAAAGATATGTATAAAGAACTTACTAAATTAAAGGATAACTATATAATAACAACTATTGATAAAGCTAGTAATAACTTTGTCTTCATATGCAAAAAAGCTATATTTAGATATACTAATGAAAGAGGTTATGATATACTAATGAATATGAATAATATGTAATCAAATGTAACAGTAAAAGTGTTCAATTTCATTTAATGTTTTTTCGATGCTTATCATAAATGCTATGGATTCACAAACGATTTTCTGGTATCAAGATTTTAAAGTTTGAAATGATACTTCGATATTCAAGATGTGCTAGTTAGATAACGACAACGTTTCAGAAAAGGAAATTCACGTGTTTTTTTAAGTGTGGCAGCCACGGAAGAAACGACAAAACGATAACTAGTACCGTTTTGTCTTGTTTTGACTCAGCAATGCTGGGTCCCTTTCACTGCTGGATGCAGAGGACGACCGCCAGACGCCACGAGTATGTCAAAACATATGAGTATGTTTTGACACGAGTATATCAAAACATATGTATGGCACGAGTATGTCAAAACATATGTATGGCACGAGTATGTCAAAACAAATGTTTTGATATACTC